>OX375779.1:3716173-3888673 GCA_947359385.1 Chesias legatella | reverse complement strand
TACCCTGCACGAGTTGCATTTTGCCAAACAATGCTGAGAAAAATGAACGCTGATCCCGATTTCTTCGATAAAATTTTGTGGAGCGACGAATCCACGTGCAAAAAAGATGGGTATTTTAATATGCACAATCTGCACAGTTGGCAGCGTACAAACCCTCATTTGGCCAGAGAAGACAGGTCCCAGTACCAGTTCAAAATTAATTTATGGACTGGAATTCTAAATGGCAAAATCATCGGACCATTCGAATTGTCTGGAACATTGACTGCAGAAACGTATTTACATTTTTACGGCACGAACTTCCACTTTAGAAGATGTTTCATTAGAAGATAGAAGAAGAATGTGGCTGCAGCACGATGGTTGCCCCGCTCATTACGCCCGAAATGTTCGACAATACCTCGATGAAACATATCGTCGACGATGGATCGGTCGTTTGGGGACAATTTTGTGGCCACCTCGTTCACCAGACCTCAACCCATTGGACTTTTTTTACTGGGGATGTCTTAAAGAAAAGGTTTATAAAGACCCAATTAATACAGTGGACCAGCTACGGGAGCGTGTGCGATTAGCTGCTCAGAAAATCACAGAGCAAAGATTTGCGAACAGGATTAAAAGATCTTTTATCAAAAGGTGCAGAGCATGCATCAGAGCACGTGGTGGACTTTTCGAACACCTTTTGTGATAGTAAATTTAATAAATGAAATGCATTTAAAATTTATTGTTTCGTTTTATTTCATTACCGAATTTTAAACTAATGTTTTTAGGTGATTTTAAGTAATGAAGTAAATTTTAGTACTATTTGTAATTTTATAATAATTAGCTCTACCCATTTTAATAGGAATTAATTTTGAATCAACTTGTGGAAATACCATGTAATATACCATTTCGGAATCTCGATGAAAAAGGCTAATTTTTTTAAACGTTGGCATTCAAGTGACCATACATTTTTTTTACACCACAGAAGGGTAAAGGTCAGGAAAACAAACGAAAGCAAGTAAAATTTTAGTGAAATCTTATTTTAAAAACATAACTGTGCTTGTGTTATAAAAATAATAGTTTCCATTCGATAGCACATCTATCCAAGAATACTATCCAAAAAACAGATAGAAAAAAAAAATTCATTTGCAGTCTGGGCGCCAAAAATAGTGAGGAAGGGTGAAATATTTCTTAAATTTCGAAAATGTCGAATATCTCGAATACCGAGGCACTTTTACTGAGCATAACAAATATTTTTCTGAACCGCCACAATGGCCCCTACCCGCAGGTACCCTATTATCCACTCATTACGCCACACCCTGTATACCAAATCAACATTTTTTTTAAATTTTTGTCTGTTTGTCGGTCTGTCTTTCTGTCTGTCTGTCTGTTTGTTCTGGCTAATCTCTGAAATGGCTGGACCGATTTTGACGGGACTTTCACTGGCAGATAGCTGATGTAACAAGGAGTAACTTAGGCTACTTTTCCGAGGAGTACAATAGGGGTGCGTGATAAAACAGAATTCCACGCGGACGTAGTATTTTTGTAGTATTTTTCGGTTGGGATACTGTTTTTTATAAATAAATTGTCATTTAATTGGCAAAAATATATAATATACTGACACAGAATGGCGTTAGTGTTGACGTGTACGCAGTTGGGCTCGCCGCGCAGGACGTGCAGCTGGCAGACTGCCTGCACGGTGAAGGTGAGGCACATCGAGCACACGTACGCCATCACGAGCATGTCGTACAGGCGCCGGCGCAGCGGCCGCACCGCCGCGTACACCGACACAACCGCCGCCAGGAACACCGCCGACGTCAGCTTACCTGACACACACACACACACACACACATACAACTGTTCTAGCACTTATCTGGTTCCCATAGCTGCTAATTTGGGGCTATTTTTGATGTGAAACATCTATAGCCGCACGTAAAACCGATTTCTGGCTTGGCGACGCGTCGCCACGGCATGAGCGCTGATTGGTCCGTTCAAGGTTACGACAAATCATAAACATTATTAGTGATGGGGTACTTAGTTTCTTACAAAATAATGTCGATGTTTCACATCTGCCAGGCGTCCCGTGACGGCTCACATTTTTTTTTGAATATGATACAATTACAGAAAGAAAGAAAGAAAATCAAGACACAACATTGTGGATACTTAAATTAATATAAAACGTTAGTACACTAATGAAACTTAAAGCTACATAATGGCGTCCGACTCGGCGCACGTAATAGCCGCAGGCTACCACAACGCTGGTCTTCCGTCGAGAGAGAGAAGAAAATAACAACTATAAAGAATCGACGGCCCACCTGATGTTAAGTGGTAACCTCTGCCCAACATACAACAGCAATACGGCTCTAGTCGTTTCCACAGTACGAGATGACTCAAGTCGCATTGCGTTGCGTCCATCACCCCGAGACGGGGATGTTACGCCTCACACGCCTGCAATCACGCCGGCACCCACTCCCTTCCACCGGAACGCAGCAATACGAGTGCATCACTGCTTGGCGGCAGATTAGGTGAGATGAGATTAGGTGTGGTGGCAGTACTTCTCCGGGCAAACTTGGCACAACTTCTACTGCAACTTTGGGTTTCTCCTTTTGCACCACCCGGGGGACACGTGTATGGATTCAAAGGGTAATCGCATACAGACGCGAGCAACTATAAAATTACAGGATGTTTTGTGTGTCGTTAAGCAGAGCGACATCAGATCATGGGGATTTATCATTTATATAATCATTTACAGTGTAATAAACTTTACTTAGACCCTTCTTTATGTGTGACTTGATTTACATTATTGATTATACATATTGATTGACATTAGGTATGCACTCACCACCAACGTCTATCTTCAACTTGGCCAGGTCAGGTTTCCGCGTGCTATTTTCGGCTTCGTCGTTCCACACCATGTAGATGTATGTATGCACCAGCAGGCCCGTCCTTTTCGATTTCCCTATGCCCATGTCGAAGCAGAATTTCGGTGGCGTCTGTACTTTTGACTCGGAGTCGAACACTGTTAAATTTACTTCACCGGTCTATAACAGCCGAACAGATAATTAGTTCATTAAAATAAATATATACAAATAAATAAGTCGCGGGCAACAGCTAGTCTGTTAATAAATCACTGAGATCTGAGATAATTGTTTTGGTATATGTACCGTGTATACATCCATATGCACTCAGTAAAAAGCGGTTATTTTAATATTACAAACAGACACTCCAATTTTATTTATTTGTATAGATGGCTGGCCTCATAAGCTGGCCAGTTGGTAGTAACTCTGCCTTCTACACTGCAGGTCATGGGTTCGATTCCCACACAGGACAAACATTTGTGTTACAAGTATTGATGTTTGTTATATGTCTGGGTGTTGATATGTATTTTTATTTACAAAAAGTATATAAGTATTAATCAGTTGTCTCGTTCCCATGATACAAGCTATTTACTTAGCTTACTTTGGGGCTAGATGTCGCTGTGTATAATGTCCACCAATATATATTTATTATAGATCTCTCTCCAGCGGTTCGATATGGTCCTTTAAATGACAGGTTAATGCCCATCTTAAAGGCGGGCAGCGCGCTGGCTATGCCTCTAGTGTTTCAAATGTCCGCGGGCGACGGTAACCACTCACCATAAGGTGGGTCGTCTGCTCGCTAAAGCTTTAATATTGTAATAATTTGGGGGGCCACGTTGCTCGCGTCCGTATGTGATTACCCTTTGAATCCATACACGTGTCCCCCGGGTGGTGCGAAAGGAGCAACCCAAAGTAGCAGTAGATCTTGGGCTAAGTTCGCCCGGAGAGGTACAGCCACCACACCTGGTAATCTGCCGCCAAGCAGTGATGCACTCGTGTTGCTGTGTTCCGGTGGAAGGGACTGGGTGCCGGTGAAATTGCAGGCACATGAGACGTAACATCCCCGTCTCGGAGCGTTAGACGCAACGCAATGCGACTCGAGTCATCTCGTACTATGGAGAGGACTCGAGGTACTGGTGTTGTCTATGGGCGACGGTTACCACTTCACATCAGGTGGGCCGTCAGCTCGTTCCGGACTGCAATGACATAAAAAATATATAAAAAAAAAGAATCCTACCTCTAGAAGATCACCTTTATATGCTCGTGCTAATTCAAGACACTTCCTTCCGCGGAACACGTAAAAATCCGAGAATTGCATCCGTGACAACCCTCCATCTATTGTTTTAATCTTCAAATCGTCATACGTTCCGAACTTATCACTGAACATGCTCAAATTCCCAAAAAACGTTTCCATCCACTGAGTGGTCTTGCAGAGCTTCGGGTAGTCTTTGTTCAAGAGGATAACTTCGTCTGCGGCGCAGCACTTCATCAGGCACGGCCTGGAGGCGTGGCTTCCACATTGTGGTGGCAATTCGAACGGAACGTATTCCCATTCTGCCAACTGGAAACTGCTCTCTGAACGAGCACTCAGCGCAGATATCACAACCAAATATATTACATTAAAATACATTATTTAATATCTGCACTTTTTTGTTTAATCAAACTTCTAACTGTGAAACAGTGTAGGGATAAGTATCATTAATGTCGCAGGACAAATACATTGTCCTGTAATTTACGTGCATACTTTCCGCAATGTATCGTAGGTAGGTATTATTAACGTTACGGTTGTATATGTCACTTGGGCATTTGGGCGTTGTACATAATGCCCGGGCAATATTAAATTTGACGTATGGAGGACGGGAAAGTATGAATTATTGGTACAGTCCACAGCATATGAAACTACACTCGTAGTGCGAGCCTTAGCACTGCAGCGATTGTGAGTGTACTTTGGTTGCGTTGCGTCAGACTGGATTACTTGAATCTCTGGGGGGGCAGCAGCCCCTCCTTGCCCCCCCCCCCCTAAACGACGCCCATAAACAAATTACATTGACCGGGCAGTATGTATAATGTCCTGATTAATCATTTGCTCCATGACATATTCACTGATTATAAGTAGTTTACCTGTTCTATGGTTGTATTATAAACCGATCAAGTGCGTATCATCATGCACAGTTGAGGGTCCCGTAGTGAGGATGAATTTAGCGGAACCAAGTATAAATATAATTTCTCGGACACTGAAAAATAAAAAAAATAAAAACGAAAACAAAAGAAAACTCACTGAGAACTCGATTTAAAGAATTTTCATTCCAGTAGCCCAATATTCATTATTCACGAACGGAGCCTCCCTGAGGGTTTTTTATTGGTGATCAATTCACACAGCGCCATCTAGCCCCAAACCAAGCATAGCTTCTTGTACTATGGGAACCAGACAACTAATACATAATATATTTTTGTAAAAAAATACATACATATAACACCCAGACACAGAACAAACATCTATATAACGTCATACTATATAGTCACATAAATGTTTGTGGGTGGGAACCGAACCCACAACCCACAGCGCAGAAGGCAGAGTTAATACCAACCGTGAGGCCTGTCAGTTGTACTTCATTTAATTACCCTGGTTTGAGGGAGCCAGTCAAACTAGGTGGTGGTGTACTACCCTCCCTCTTTAAATCAATAAAATTACTTTTAAATAAATTATAAGGGTGGTAACCCTTTAAGAGATATATATATATATAATATTCTGCGTTTCGCTACGGTACCCTACCAAGTTTGTAATTTCTCCCGTTTACTTGTAATTCAAATTCATGATTGAAATACAAATACGTATTTGGTATCTGTATTTCAATTACTTCCTTAAAATGTAATTTGTAATTCGTATTTCAAATACCAGGCGCCGAGCTATTTTGAAATTAGTATTTCAAATAAAGTCATTAAAATACATTTAACCTTCATTTAGCGATCGTGAGATTGTTTACTTTAGCAGGTTTTATTTACTCTACAAGAGGCTGTATGTCTGACAGTACCTACGTTTAAAAAATCGAATTTATAATTGACGTTTCCAAGCCATTTCGTTATTAATTCTATGGATATCAAGTTTTCAATTTTGACTTTGAATCAATAATATCACAGGTAATGTCAATTAGGAAATGAAACTAGGGTGCTGACTATATCTATATATTTGGTGTACAATCAATTGGTCGATAGAGCCGGCGCGTCCACCTGCTCCGGGGCGGGCGGGGCGGTCGGGGCGGGTGCGTCGGCGGGGCGGGTGAGACGCGAGGGCTCCTTGGGCGGCGCCCAGTCCGGTATGATCTTGGCGTGCACGCGCCACGTGCCGTACAGGTTGGAGAGATGCTTCTCGAACACTATGTACTCGAGCACATCCTTGGCTATGATCTCGGAGCCGTGCAGAAGTCGACCGAACCTGTCGTACACGGCCAGCTGCTGCCGGGAGTGGAACCTCACTGTGATCTACCAACAACAACAACAACAACATTACCACATTATGTATATACTAGCTGTTGCTTGCGACTTCATCCTGGAATTCGGTTTTATCACGCACCCCTATTTTACCCCTCGGAAAAGTAGCCTAAGTTACTCCTTGTTACATCAACTATCTGCCAGTGAAAGTCCCGTCAAAATCGGTCCAGCCATTTCAGAGATTAGCCGGAACAAACAGACAGACAGACAGACAGACAAAAATTTTAAGGTCATTTTAAGGTTAAAAAAATGTTGTTTTGGTATATTTACCGTGTATACATCCATATGCACTTAGTAAAAAGCGGTTATTTTAATATTATAAACAGACACTCCAAATTTATTTATTTATATACATAAGTTTCACTTGTGTAATTATAATTAGATGTCAGTCAATAGTTGGTGAGTTTCAGATGGGTCGTAGCACTAGTTCCTTTCAGGACTAGGCCCGGTATAGGTAAATTACCTGTCCATAGATATTTTCCTTGCTGAGCACATCGGTGCACCTCGCGTGCACGATACGAGGCTGCTCCAGGGACTCCAGGAACTTCCACCTGATGGTCTTCATGTAGGAATTGTGTCTAAACTCGGGATATGCCTTCTCTGTTACATATAACCTGAAATTGTAAAAAAAGATATATATTTTATTTGCGGCAATAAGCTTAAACACAACATAGAAACGACAAAATAATATTATATCAATACAAATTTGAGCATGGATACCACAGAAAAAACAACTAAGTCCCTTCTTCTCAATAATCACTCCTCCAGCTGTTATAGTGGATCTTTTACAGTCCATGCAGTGCAGCTGTGGAACTGCCTCCCCCACGAAATTCGTACGAGTCAAACGGTCTATGTATTTAAGAAGAGAGTAAAAGAGCACTACCTTTCTTTTTAATCTGTGTAATCTCATATTTTATATATTTATTCATAAATAATAAGTATTTTAATATAGTATTTTGTATTTGTGGTGTATTTCTATGTATGTTTAAAGTATGTAGGTTTTTAAGGCCTTTAATAATTTAGTTTTAATTTATCTTTATCCTACCTTTATAAAATCGCCTCTCTCAAGCCTCAAAGGTTTGCTGGAACAGAACTCTTTGTAGGGTTAAGCTCGCCTTTGTACATGTATCACTTATGACTTTTAGTAATTCTTTTTTCTGTGTACATTAAAGAATAAAAAATTGTTCTCACAAACCTCAGTGTGTTCTTGTCATGATTAGCCAAGCTCTCATGTGCTTTGATGTAGATATCCTGGGCCTGTTTGCAAAACTCTTTCTGGTCAAACTCTTCATCGAACGACTTCACTTTGCGGATGGCCATCATGGACTTGGACTTTTTCTCTAGGAGTTGTACTGTTTGCTTTGCTCGGGTGGGAGATATGATGGACGCTTTACCGTCTCCCTCAGGAGGCACGTATGGCTCGAACACGCCTCCTGAAACAGTTGAAACAGAAAATATTTATGAGCAAGATAGATAGATAGATAGATAATACTTTATTGACCACCATACATGGAAATTTCATAAAGATTAATATTTAAGCTAAGGTAATACAATGGGCGGCCTTATCGCTAACAGCGATTTCTTCCAGGCAACCTTTGGATGGACCAGATATGTAACAGTAATAGAAGGGGTTGTTGGTGTATATATGATACAATCAAATGAGCTCATTAAGAAAGAAATGAGCCCAGGGCTGAATGAGCAAGGGCCCAGAAGAGGGAAAAAGTACAAACTGACGCATGTAAGTAAGACATTCCAACTTGACTTGGGCTTACCATACCTAAGCAGAGGAGGACCTAAGTGATATTGCTTTGTTATGGGCAAGAGGTAACAATTTACCATCAGGTGGACATCTGCTTGTTCATTATTATTATTACACATCAGTGATCATCCAGCAAAATGCTGAGCAGAATCCAAGTTTGCCTTGTGCTCTGATACGCACAAAATATAAATCACTTAAAATTAATAATTATAGTCTAAATTAATGTGTTCGTAAGGTTAATAAAAATATTTTTCTTTCATTCTTTCTTCTTTCTTTCATTTACATAATCACATGTGTATCAACAATGAAGTAATAGGAATCATGCTGATTGTAAAATATCAATTTTTAATCCCTTTCCCTTTAAGTTCTCAGTAAGATTTCTCATGATCATGACTTTATAGGAAAGAGATTAAACATAATGAATTAGTTTAAACTCAAATATATTTGTAGACAAAGAGCATCTCTTCACACTTGTAAAATCCTTGTACCAAATATCAAAATATATCGTAGGTAAAACTCGTTTTTCATTACAATGTACATGCATGAAGCTTCCCCCACTTCGTCAACTCATGTTCAAGTTGTTTGCTGGCAACTGTACACATATACAGTTTACCAAGTAATATCCCTATAATGTAAGTGTTCTAGGATTATTTTGCAAGTTTGGTGTATTCCACAGTTTCTCCTGTGAGATGCATCCATGTTACACTCACATCCAGTTCAGTCCGCAATGATGTATGATGCCCAATATTAATTGCAGATCCTAATATTTAAGTACTAGCTATGTTTGTTTTAATCCTATACACATCACTATTATATAGATAATATAGACATATGATGTCACCCTGAGGTCGTGCCTGAAAACCAGCACGCTCAGTCGCAACCGAGATCTGCATAATGCTGAGGCATCTACCCATTTGACCGCTATAATGAATTAGGTAGGTAGGTAGGTACTTCTATTTACATATTTGATGTCCATATTATTATTATTACAACAGTACCTATATGTATGTTTTAGTCTTAAATGCTTTTGTTAAATGTTTTTCTTTTCTTTTCAGTGTGTCAAATAAATGTTTTTCTTTCTTTCTTTTTAGTTATGTCTGAGATATTATCTCTTACCAGTAGCGGAGATATAAAACTGCCGCTCGACCCATGGTCTGGCGGGCATTAGTCCCCGCTCCTTCATTTTCTGCCGAACCCTCTCCGGGGTCATTGATCCAAAATCCTCATTCATGTTGGGTAGTTCCACCTTCAGATATTTTTGTGCTCGTAACTTTTTGAATTTGGGGTTATAGTGTTTAGAAGTGGTAGTCCGTGACGGCTGGATGTGTGCATTTGATGGAATTAGCCGCATAGCTGCAAACTATAAAAATATGCGAGTAATTAGGTTACTTATAAAATATGGTATAATGTTCTGGTGTATTTTACTGCATTTTTTTTACACGTAGGCTAGAAAATAAAAAAATCTGCACAGGTATGGAGCACCAATATCTAATACGGTGGGAAAATTTTCAGTCTACAAACCTTGGTTAGGATTGAATTTGCCATGTTGAAATTCTATTTAAGTAATTCTAGTACATAACCGGGCCGCTGCCACACGTATTGTTTCAGTTAGATAGATTTAATCAATGAAAACTAAATTCTGTGAATTATTCGGTGAATTATCTTTCCTAAAGCATAACCCTATTTTCTTTTTCTTTCTTTTCGACTAAACAAACTACTGTGGGAGTAATTCTATAAAAGTTTGACAGTGTCAATGCCAAATAGTGTCATGTCAGTGTCAATATTTGCAATTTAAGACAACTAGCGTATTCAAAACTCACGATCGAGTTAAAATAAAGGTCATCACACAATTTAGATAACGGTCATAATCGTATGCGATATTGCATGTAATAATGTCTTATAATATTTTTAGCACAAACAGGAACAATATAAATCGGTAAATATTGAATATAAAACGCGACTGTGTCCAAATATCACAATAATGCTGTAAGTACAGATTGTAAACTACCTGTAATGAATAGTTAAACGTGTCGAGAAAAATTGATATATAAATACAATGTAAAATATATTAACAAATATCATACAAAGGTACACAATCTTTTGCAACAGTGGGACTAACGGGAAATGTGGCTTAATGATTAGATGAATAGCTACAATGATTTTAATGGAGAATCCCTCTGCGAGTGTCATGTGTCTAATTTTTGTATGATAAAGCGGTTTGCTAATGTAGAAGACAATGGAAATAAAAAACACTTCATTCATTATTGCCCTCGTGTGGCTATTATAAAAATTAGGATTGAGTCATATTTGGGAGAATAGTATAAAGCGTATGGCGTCTACGTAAATATCATTTACGAAACTTTGATGATTTGTTCAAGAGAACAAAATTAGCACAAACTGGCGATCACGACCGACGGTCGAGTAATCGCATTCTTTTAGAACGATGCGACCTCTACATATCCGAGACTTTCGAATCCGCAGTCTCGATCAAGGAACACTTCGATCCGAGTGAACAGTGTTCACATCTATATTGTCTATGGTGATTAATTTTCAGCCATTTTTAGTCAAAATATTTTCCATTCAATTATTGTATTTTATTTGAATGCTCCTACATTTATCAAATTTATTGTGTCGCTGTATAAATTAATTTTACGTTTATTTGTATTGTGATAATAAGAATATAAATCCTAGTTTAATTTTGTATGTTTTTCACGTTCTCAACAAATTCTCAGTTACATTCATAAAGTTCACCTTTTAGATATTTGAAAGCGAGATCTTTTCATAGAAAATTAAAAACGTAACGTAAATCACCAAATATACTTGGTAAAAATAATTTGTTCTAAAAGATTCGAATCATCGTGCCCAGCCGAACCGGATATCCGGCGACTTCGCATCACCTTTGTAGTTGTCTTTAGCTCAGGGGAATAGAGACCGCCGCTGCGTTTCTTTCTTTTCTGAACAGGCGCAGTCCTCGAGAACTCGCAAAAGGAGTAAAAGGCTCCTACATAACCTGTCATAAAGTAAGTATCTGTGTAGTGCACATATAGTTTCTCGCGCATACTCGCGTTGTAATATAGTATTTGTGCCCGTGCGAACGGAACATCGGTTTAGAAATCCTTGCTGAGTCATAGCCGTGTGATCTACCGGTTGTAATACTCTCGGAGCCCCGTTTTCTGAGGTTTCGTTACATTTTGAGTAAGTTGAGCGCGTGTGGACGCCATGGCTGCTGGGAAGGGCCGTGTCGCGCTCGTTCTGAGCTGCGTGGCGGAGCGCGGCCGATGACCTTAAAACGGACACATTTCTTAGTTATTAATTGCCACGTGTTTTATTTTGTTTCAGCGATATATTGTATGAGTCAGAAGGTAGAAAAACCAGTATTATCGGGTCAACGGATCAAGACCAGAAAAAGAGGTAAGAATTGTTCACAAATTGTATCTATGATATATATATATATTGGTCACCTTGGCCATGAAGGCGCTGCTTCCGCCTTGGGTTTTCTCCTCGGCGCTAAGCAGGTAAGTAGGTCATACATATTTATGGTTTTGCGCCATACATATAATTCTGTCTTGTAAATCTGCAAATGCTTAGGTATCAATAATCTAAGATTTCTAAATAACATATTTGCTACACATTTTATAAAGGTCGTGTGATATATTATGTCAACAGCTAACAAAAAAGGGTAATTTAATTGCGACTGCAAAACAGTTAGGTTATGATTTGGAGTCTGACCTAACTTTTGAGGTTAGCTTCATGTTATAATGGATATAACTATTATTTGTTTTGTTTGCACTGTGCTATGAATATTTTAATTCAATCACTGTGCATCAATGCCAGCTTCCTAATCCGAATTATTCTGTCTAAGTTAAAAGCTACCAGACTAATAAACTGATTCGATTAAAATGAAAATTTATTACTTTATTCAAAATTCACTCATTCGACTCTCATTGCTTTATTATAATTTGTATCTGTTGAAAAACTTTGCCTGAAACAACACTTATGCTTTGTCCATAATATGACAAAGATTGAAACACCTACCCTTTTTAGTTTTACAAAGAATTCATTCACATATCATGACTACAACATAAATATTTTAATCTATTATGTTTCTAATAATGTATGAAGTGAATAAAGAGATCTTGTCTATTAGAGAGTAAATAGACATATGAAATTTTAAAAATATGTAAAATCTTGTATATTAGTTATTTTGGTGAGGTTTATCAATTGAATAATGTGAATGTGAACTTAATTTTCTCCACGTCACACATCATAATTACATCTTTATCATTCAGCTACTAACAGATGCTGACTAAGAGCTAAACTGATTTAGCTTAGCTCACATACAACACATATCTAATAGTAGTTAATATACCAACTGTAAACCAAAGTATGTATGGAAGTTGATTGCTCAACCTTGCTCAACATGTTAGCTCTGGGTCAATGACCAGCTCATATCTTAAATCCTTTAATTTTATATGTATCTTAATTAATATCTTTGGAACAAAAAGTTCACTTTAAACTACAAAGTCTGTTGAGTTAATAAATTTATATGTAGTTTAATAGGATATGTAGGGGAGGACCCTAGTCGTATTGCAAAGGTTGCTAATCTGCTCATAAAAAAATAATTAAATCCCTGTCGCAGATGCCATAGTTTCCCAGACAGAGGCCAAGACAACTCATCACACACACACATATGTTGTATGTATTTCCAGATGAGAAAGAGAAGTATGACCCCAACGGTTTCCGCGACGCGCTGGTCCTCGGGCTGGAGCGCGCGGGCGGCGACCTAGACGCGGCCTACAAGTATCTGGACGCGGCCGGCTCGAAGCTCGACTACCGCCGCTATGGAGAGGTCATATTCGATGTGCTCATCGCCGGGGGGTTGCTCCGTGAGTACCCTATCCTATCTACAACACCACCCCGCTGTGTCCTAGGGCGCCTGCACTCATCTACAAGGCCCTTGCATGGGTCAAACACATTTGCCTCACTGAATACCATTCAGTGAGCTATATCAGTCCATTGAGTACATATAGCAGTTTTGTGAGCACATAGCACTCTAGTGAGCACATATAGCAGTCTGTTGAGTCCATATAACAGTCCATTGCGCACATATAGCAGTCTTGTGAGCACATATAGCACTCTAGTGAGCACATATATCAGTCCATTGAGCACTCAGCAGTTCATTGGCGCATATAGCAGTCCAGGGAGCATATATAGCAGTCTAGTGAGCACACAGCAGTCCATTAAGTACATATAGCATAGCAGTCCAGGGAGCACATATAGTGGTCTTGAGCCCATATAGCGGTCCAATGAGCACATATAGTAGTCCATTGAGCACATATAGCAGTCTAATGAGCACATATAGCAGTCTAATGAGCACATATAGCAGTCTAATGAGCACATATAGCAGTCTAATGAGCATGTTAGCTGATTAAGCCCAAAACAAACATCTGTGCTATATTTAGCAAGCAACATACATGATGACAAAATTAGGCTAGAGTCCTGAAAACTGATGTCAAAACTGTTTATATATCTGACAAGCCCAGTGTGACCAACCCGCTGTATTCTAAAGGTGTAATTCTATAAGGTGTGTTTTGTGTTTGTAGTTCCCGGCGGTGGGGTGTCGATGGACGGTGAGTCCCCGAAGACGAACATCTGTATCTTCTCGGCTAATGAGGATATGGAGACCATGCGAAACTTTGAACAGGTCTGTTGTTATTTACCAGTGGCCGGTAGCGTTGAGTAGTTACCAAATAACCTCATCTTTATCAGAATAAACAGAGAATCGAATAATCAGAGTAAACTACAAACTTTTTTAAATTCTTTATTAAAGAGCTCTTAATTGTTTATGTCGCTCTAATAGGTTACATAGTTAATCATACAATACAATTATATTAATACACATGAAACGTCAAAACATAATAAGCACATGAAACAAACAAATTTGTATTTAATTGGACGATCTGATAAAGCCTACAAACTTATAAACCTAACCTCTTTATAATACATATTAGTGTAGAAGTAGATATGGTTGTAGGATCAAGGTATTCCTACATACAACATTTACACCTTACATACTGGCAGACTGGCCTCACAGCTCGGTTGGTAGTAACTCTGCCTTTTACGCTGAAGATTGTGGCTTCAATTCCCACCCAGGACAAACATTTGTATGACAGACCTAGATGTTTGTTGTGTGTCTGGGTGTTAATATGTATGTATTTACATAAGTTTGATGAGAATGGTGTGTGATAGAATTACAGGCACCTTCATATTGTTAACATGGAATATGTAATGTTCCTGTATTTTCACTCGGTGGCAAGTTATAGCTTTAATATCACGGGACAGTAACTCCACACTATATCTCTTAAAACAAATAGGGATTTAGTTGGGCAATATATGTTACTAATGTTATATGATGAAAAACATGGCTAGAGTCCTGAACATAATGTTGAGAGACCCTTTCTCGTTCAATTTTTACTGATTTATTTCTATATATACCACTAGACTTCTTATTTTTATTTTTTATTAATAAATGCGTAAATATTTCTAGGTATTTGTCAAGCTGATGCGCCGTTACAAATACTTGGAGAAAATGTTTGAAGAGGAGATGAAAAAGGTATGTTTTCATAGGTATTGCAGCGAAAGGAGCCTCTTTGAGGCGCACTTGAATACTTTTACTGCACTGATTCGAGAGAGCCAGTAACAGGAGTAACGTGGTTGCCGGAGAAATTCCAGCTTCACGTCTGTGTTACAGACGCTAATGATTCGACTTGGGTATTCTCATAGGGGAGGACCCAAGTTGTTTTCTTGTTACGGGCAGATAATGCATCATCTGATCGTTCCATAACTTTATCAAATGATAATATGATGACTTGCATGGACCAATGGATTCTGTATTAATAATTATCCCATTTCACTTTCCTTTAATTAAGTTAAATGATGAAACAACTTAGGCTAGAGTACTGACATGTAGTGCTGACACACTCGTTCGTTCATATCTGACAACATTTTTGCCGTCAAATTGCTTGACGAAGTTTGATGAGATGTTGATGTAGCGCTGGGTTTCAGGTGCTGGTGTACTTGAAAGGCTTCGAGGCGATCAATCGCATCAAGCTAGCTCGTATGACGGCTCTTTGGATCGGTATGTACCACCACTATTATGTACCTTAGTTTACTTGTTTGATCAAACCGTTTGTCAAACCAATCAGTCAAAGTAAACAAAGACTTTAAGACAATAATTTTTATTACCTCATAACATTAGTTGCTATAATATATCATATTTGCTGCTGACTATATTAAAAAATTATAATTCAACTCTTCAACCAGTAGAACTTAAAGAATGGTTTTAATTTATACTAAACCAAATATTTGTTGTTAAAGCTAATCCTGGAATCATCTTTTTAATATATTTAATAACGCATATTATATATTTAACAAATTAATTAGTAAGTTTGTAACTTCCAGATCCCCTGGGTATGTACATATCACATTGTTACTTGTTTCTAATTTCGTTGTTATAATAATTGTCCTGATTGTGGGATTATTCAGACTTACTGGAATTAGCGTAAACTAGTCATTAATGGGAAAATAAATTTATTATAATGTTTATGAATTAAAATTAGTAAAAGTAGTAAGTCAGTCCATATAAAATCGGCTACCTGCCCGTGAAAGTACCTTCAAAATAGGACCAGCCATTTCGGAGAATAGCCAAGACAGAAAAAAAATATATTTTATTTCTCAAACATATAATATAAAAAAGTTAATAAATAATGCATATAATAGTACCGTAGATACTTATATATGCATTTATATAAAAAAGCTTTATTTTGACATTACAAAGAGACGATTGAATTGTATTAATTTGTATAGATTTGAAATTGTCATTACAAATGCGTACAATTAGAACCGGATTGCGTCGTATGCGTGATGCGGTGTCGAAGTGCGCAACACAAACGTGCCATAATAAATCTGAGCTGACATTTTTGCCTGTTCACTACATTACGGCACTACATGTCAACTAAATTAATGTCTTCACAGCTCAGTTGGTAGTAACTCTACCTTCTGTGCTGCAGTGTCGTGGGTTCGATTCACATCTAGGACAAACATTTGTTGCGCTTAGGTGTTGTTCTGTGTTTAATTATGTTTATAAGTATTCTGTCAGTCTTCAACAGCCTAACCCCACACTAGCATAACTTAATATAATATTGGTGGATATTTCACACAGCGCCATCTAGCCTGAAAGTAAAGCTAAGCATAGCTTTTATCATGAGAACCAGACAACTGATATACATACTAGTATGAATACTTTTTTGTAAGTACATATTAAACACCCCCAGACAAAGAACAAACATCTGTGTTCGTCACACAAATATTTGTCCTGGTTGGGAATCGAACCCATGACCTGCATCACGGAAGGCGGGTTTACTACCAACCGAGCTATGAAGCCAGTCAAATGAAGAACAATGGGAACCAAATGACATATAGATCACATAAATACATTATTTGTATATGTAACAATAACATAGTGAGTGAGTGAGTGGTTGTATGTCCAGGTAACGGTTGTGTCCCGCCGTCGGTGCTGCTGGTGCTGCAGAACGAGCATATCCTGAAGGATAACCTCGCGCTGGAGTTCGTGCTGGAGGTGTTCGCGACCGTGAAGCAGGAGCGCGGCGTCAACACGCTCGTCACCGCGCTCAAGAAGGGACAGCTCGAGGGCAGGTTCGTTATATACAAGCCGCCCCCCTCCCCACCTCCTGCGGAATATGTACAACCCGGCGCTCAAACTAGCTGTTGCCCGCGACTTCGTCCGCGTGTAATTAGGTTTTATGACGCACCCCTATTTTACCCCTCGGAAAAGTAGCCTAAGTTACACCTTGTTACATCAGCTATCTGTCGGTGAAAGTCCCGTCAAAATCGGTCCAGCCATTTCAGAGATTAGCCGGAACAAACAGGCTGACAGACAAAAATTATAAAAAAAATGTTGTTTTGGTATATGTACCGTGTATACATCCATATGCACTTAGTAAAAAGCGGTTATTTTAATATTACAAACACACTCCAATTGTTGACCAATGTCCCATGACGCAAGTTGGGCTTAGCTAAGCCCAAAGTAAGGTTATCAAACTAAGCTTTGGCGCTAGATGGCGCTGTGTGAAATGGCCACCAATATTTATTATTATTATTATTATATGTATGTTCTTCACACAAATTTTTGGCTTGGTTGAAAACAAAAATTATAAAAACATAATCATAATAAAAAAATTAATACTATAATTTATGTGTGTCATTATGTCATTTTGTGGAACCCCCTAATATAACTAGTGGCAAGTTATCTGTTGAAACTTGTTTGTTATAACGGGGAGATTAAAGATTCGTGTACTGTCCCTTCATTGTTATCTCGATGGTAGGGTCATAAGCGAATCTACACTTACATAGAAATGAATGGTTTCACAGCTCAGTTGGTGATAATTCTGCCTTCTGCGCTGTAGATCGTGGGTTGATTCCCAGAAACACATTATTCTGTGCAATATAACACATTCTCAAAACGGTGAAGGAAAACATCCAGAGGTAACCGACATGTCCTAGAACAAAAAATTAGAAGACATGTGTCAAGTGCACGAAAGGAGCATCTTTGAGGTGACTCAAATAGAATATAACTATATATACTACACTCTTAGTTATCAATTGACCAGGTGGGCAATGATCTCGTTCCATAACTTTATCTAAAAAAACCTTGTTATCAAGTTAAGTGGTAACCGCCGCCCAGCAACAGCAATACCACTCAAGTCCACCAAAGTACTCAAGATGAGTCAAGTCGCATTGCGTAGATTTTAATAAGTATAATATGTAAATGTGTTTGTATGTGATTGGTGCAGACTGCTGGAGTTTCTCCCGCTGAACCGTCGCAGCGAGGAGGTGTTGGCTGCTGCGTTCGCGACGCGCGGCCTCGCCGAGCTGCTGCGGCTGCATCGCGCGCAAGCCAGCCAGGTATATATATATAATACTTTATTGACCACCATACAATACAATATAATAAACCATACATAGAAATTTCGTAAAGATTAATATTTTAGCTAAGCTTCTCGTCGTGGTGAACATAATAACTAAACATTATTTAAAAAAAATATTAATTATCAAAATAAGGTGAAGTTACAGTTACGGTCGCAGAACGATGACTTACATTCTTCCATGCGTATGTAGTAACTCTTGGGTATTGGGAAGGACTCGAGACGTTTTGCTTATTTAAGACCGAGGTGACCTCTAGATCAGGTGGGCCACCATCTACTAGTTTCGTTTGGTTTTACTTAAGTAAAGTATAATTGGCAGGAGGCGCGACGGGAACTAACGCAGGCGTTACTCGACGAGCTAGCGGACGACAAACCAATACTAGACCTGATTCAGGAGTTGAAGGAGATGGCTCAGAAACACGCCATCCCCGACTACGAGGTCGTCGCTATCGTAAGTGCATGCACCCTGTGTGTCCGTGTCTGCTCCCGACGCGCGAGAATACACCGACCAATGCACGCCATACTATACGGATAAGCAAAATAATCAGCAGAATGTTTTGAATTAGGGTTTCAAGTTATAACAGAGGTTGCGAATCCAATCTAGAAAGACGGTCAACCAAAATTAGGTTAATTAGACAAATGAATCACACCACTGTGGTAATATGTAGTATGGGGTGGGGTGGTGGGGGGGGGGGGGGGGAATGATCAGAATCTCCTTATTCTTTAGATAGATAGATAGATGAGACTTTATTGCTCACAAAATGAAAATAACAACAATCCGTAACAATATACAAAAGAGTGAAACAAGGGGCGGTCTTATCGCTATAAAGCGATCTCTTACAGACAACCTTTGGATGGACAAGAAATACTGGACTTTACATGGGACTTTGTCGTTCATATAAGATTGGTTAAAAATATGACTCGTCTACTCTAACAACGTGCAAAATTACGTTCAATTCGAATTTGGTTCTTGTCACCTTCTTTCATTAAAAGACAATAAATTGTTAGACATTTAACATAACGCCATCTAGACATAAACAGAGCATAGCATCTACAGCGGGAACTGTGTAACTGATACATAACATATTTGTGCTGGTTTGGGAATGGGGCACAGTATGTACGGAGTGAAGGCGGCAGCAAGCAGCAGCAGCGTGACGTAGTGTTATGTTGCAGATCTGGCAGTGCGTGATGTCGCGCGGCGAGTGGAACAAGAAGGAGGAGCTGCTCGCCGAGCAGGCCGCCAAGCACCTGCGCCACTACACGCCGCTGCTCGCCGCCTTCGCCAAGTCCACCAGGGCGGAGCTCGCGCTGCTCTCCAAGGTACACACCCTCGCCCTCACATATATATGTAGTGCTCCACTACACGCCGCTGCTCGCCGCCTTCGCCAAGTCCACCAGGGCGGAGCTCGCGCTGCTCTCCAAGGTACACACCCTCGCCCTCACATATATATGTAGTGCTCCACTACACGCCGCTGCTCGCCGCCTTCGCCAAGTCCACCAGGGCGGAGCTCGCGCTGCTCTCCAAGGTACACACCCTCGCCCTCACATATATATGTAGTGCTCCACTACACGCCGCTGCTCGCCGCCTTCGCCAAGTCCACCAGGGCGGAGCTCGCGCTGCTCTCCAAGGTACACACCCTCGCCCTCACATATATATGTAGTGCTCCACTACCGGCCATATTGCGCTGCACTCACAACAGACGAGTTACACGGTCTTGTTGTGCCTGTGTAGTGAGTACCCAAGATGTATTGCTTTGTATGGGCAGAGGTTTCCATTAAGGTTAACACCAGGTGGGCCATTTGCTCGTTCCGTAACTTTATCACGTAAAATAAAATGTGGTCACATTTTGGAGCCAATAAAGTGAACATGAGTTATTAATGGACCATAAATGGGGGTATAGCTTTTGTTGCAATCAGTTTGTGGCACATGTCAGTTTATCATAAACAGACAAAAGTAAAGTAAATAAGTAAAATAAAATAAAAAAGTAACAGACACACACAGAGACCTAGATATGTTAGCGAAAGTGCGTACAATTAGAACCAAATCGGGTCCTGTGCCCCTTTTGGTGTCGAAGTGCGCGACAGTACCGTGATGTGAACGCTGTGAGCTGAACACACTGTCAGTTCGTTAGTTTACATCACTACATTCACAACATACAACACATACTGTAAACTTGGTTTTTAGGGTACCGTATAAAACTATTCATATTAGAAATCACGATCCAGAAACATCACTATTCATGTCAATCATGCACCCGTAATATGCGCACGTAACTCTCGAGACGTTTAGGTGGAATGTCTTATGTGCCTGTAATTTTTGGTTGCCGGTGACTTGGGTCTTATCGTACCTAGTAGGGAATAATGGGCAAAGGTTACCACTTAACACTAGGTGAGCATGGTGGCAGTTCATCCCCGGACGAACTAGGCGAAAGGATCTTAAATATGTATGTATGTGTGTGTGTGTATGTGGGTGTGTGTATATAGTAAGTATATATATATATATATATATATATTATGTACACATATATATATATATATATGTGTACAGCAGTGTTTGTTGTTGTCCAGGTGCAAGAGTATTGTTACGAGAACATGAGCTTCATGCGCGCGTTCAGCAAGCTGGTGCTGATGCTGTACAAGACGGACGTGATCTCCGAGGAGGTGATCCTCAAGTGGTACCGCGAGCCCAACTCCTCCAAGGGCAAGGTCATGTTCCTCGACCAGATGAAGAAGTTTGTTGAGTGGCTGCAGAGCGCCGAAGAAGGTATGCACTTACTCATCATCTCGCTTAGGTTAGCGAGGCGTCAAGCTAAGGAGCTTATGGATGCAAGCAAAATCATTTCTTTTGTCTATAATATCATTAAAAACATTTTTATTAAGTATTTCAAAAAATTGTTATACATACATTTAATCACATTTAAATGTTGATGTATCCACCATTCAATACATAGGGATTGTAGATTTAGTTTATAGTTAAGACTCTTTTCTTTAAGTTTACAATAACTTTTAAAAATATTTTTTATTTGAAATTCCTTAGGTGATGATTGGATAAGTTTTTTTTCATGTTATAAAGTTACTGAACTAGCTGGCGGCCCACCTGGTTTTAAGTGGTAACCTCTGCCCATAACATCCATGTGACTTGGGTACTCCCCTACTAGGTACGACAAGACCCAAGTCGCATTCTATGCGCCCGTAACTGTGAGACGTGTAGGTGGAATGTCTCATGTGCCTGTGATTTCACCGGCAACCACACCTTTCAAACCAGAACACAGTAACGCGAACGCTTTACTGCTTGGCGGCAGAAATGGGCATGGTGGCAGTACTTCCCCGGACGAACTTGGCGTGAGTTCTACTGCTCTTAAAACGTGAACGAAAATCGTTACACAAAAGAGAACAAACATGTGACGAATTTATAATATTGTGTGTACTAATTTGTTTTGTATATATTCTATCTATATAATTTGAGTAAATGTTCTATCTTGTATATTTGTTTCAGAATCGGAGAGCGGCGAAGACGACGATTAGTATAAGAGCAGCGTGAGACTGACGACACCCCCTCCCCCTCCCTCCCCCCGCGGCCGAACGGGGGTGGGCAGAGACGAACGAATACGATTCACTACTCACACTGGTGTTAATATAGAAAGCATCTAGCCAGTTCGTATACTGAACTAATAAAAACTCATTAATTATTATCTGCACCTTAAAGAGGCTTAGGTATTCTTTAGGCAGCCTAACTTTTATCTAATCATTTTTGAGTTAGGTCGTTAGTATGTAACGATCTGTAGCGATTATTCCGTTGTAAATTTAGACTCTATATACTGTCTCCACGATTCGATTACTTGAGAGTGGTCCGATTGTAAACCAGTTAGTACTCAAAGCTCTTCACAATGTCTGGCGGATGGAGGCAGTAAGAATTAAATTACTTTGGTATTCTAAAACCTAACTCGAGTGCTTTACGTATTAATAACAAAAATTACCTTCACTCGACTATAAAAAACACAAAAATTTCTATAAAAAAATTATATATATAATGAATCATATTTTTTGCAGCAATGGAAAATAATAAAAATTATGCAAAGTCGAGTGGGGGAATCGTAGGGACTAATATAGATGTTGTTTTCAAGTAATGTTATATAATGCGTGTCCAAGCACAATGTTCTAATTATCTTCATCAATGTTATGTTATTGTGAGTTAAATGTATAAAAAATATATAAAATTTGTATGTAGTAAGCACGCTAGATGGTTGGTACTTTATATTGTTAACTTCACAGTACTGCTGTGGCTGTAACGCCTCACTTTCATTATACAGTAGCTATTAATTAGATTTTATACACCAATATAGTATTCTCATTAGGGTTAATCGGCGAATAGTGAATCGTTTTCGACAAATTTTCATTCCATTTATCGGCAAGTCGTCTCTACGCCACCCCATAACCATTTATTTACACAACCCCTAAACGATACTGACTAGTGACTTCTTGGATGAAACTGTTCAAATGTTTGAAAACTACATTTCCAAATTTGTTAACGTTTGATGGTTGTGTATACCGTGGAACGATATCTACTAAACTGTCACATCGAACCGTTTGTTGATTGATTGTTATGTGCAAGTGTTAGCGCGACATAGCTGAGATAATGTTTTCTACAACTGTATAATATTCCCCTTCTAAAGTAACATGTTGAAATACAATATTTTTTATTCAATTTTTATAGTAAAATTCCAATAAATGGTGGTAACACACAGTCGTTGGGTTTTATTTGTTATAGAAGTCATCCTCGAAGCTCGCCTAAAATTTAGGGATGCATACACACTCCTTGAAGCTAGTCAAAGTCTAAGATATCAGTTTTGTAAATAATTAAAATCATATATTCTAACAACGTATTCCTTTGATATTAGTTAAATTATGACACTTATAATATAAGTATAATAAATTTTAGTAATTAAAAATGAGCTTCAATACCAGAGGCGAATCAAATGAGAAGCAGTTTCTGCCGCCAACCAGTAACGTATTCGCGTTACTGTGTTGCGGTTTGAAAGGTGTGGGTGCCGGTGAAATTACAGGCACATGAGACATTCCACCTACACGTCTTCGAGTTACGGGTGCATACGATGCATACGACACAGTTATATACTCCTGCAAGCATCATCGTGTCTGTATTTAAAGTGTACATTGTTATTATTACAAATAAATAAAGTTTATTATTATTATAAGTTAGGTCTTGTCGTACCGAGTAGGGGACCCAAGTCTCATTAGTTGTTATGGGCCGATGTTACCACCAGGTGGGACGTCGCGTCGGCTCGTTCCGTAACTGTATCACATAAAACAAGTGGGGATTTACCTGATTCTAAATAAATTACATGTAAGGCTGCCTGGACCGCCATTGCTATGTTGAATAGCCAAACCTTCTAAGTACGATATATTAAATAACATTGAATATTCAAAATAAACCGTTAAGGACACGTGTCACCTCCGACCTTGGGCTCCAAACCTTGGAGCGAGGGTCGAGGGGAGCTCAACCGTTGAAACCAGATTCAAAAGAATGCCCCGGATGTATGTAGGTAGGTAGGTACCTACTTACATAATGGACGCTCTCTCCCCTACGAGTATGGAAATTTATCCCGAGTCAACGTGCGTTCCGCTAATTCAGTAGGTATTTTGATTCAGGTAAATGATGTCTAGATTTTTTCTCACTTAGGTTATAGCTATATTGTACTAGCGACCCGCCCCGATTTGAACGGGTTCATATTTTACTAATGAATAAAATGAAGAGTGAACTTGCTAAGCAAGAAAGTATTTTGTAAGTAATTTAAAAAAAAACAGCGTCTTAGTTTAATACTGCCATTTTATACAAAATATTTCCTGATGACAGGCCTCACAGCTCAGTTGGTAGTAACCCTGCCTTCTGTGCTGTAGGTCGTGGGTTCAATTCCCACCCAGGACAAACATTTCTGTGACGAATACAGATGTTTGTTCTGTGTCTGGGTGTATGTATTATATATATAAAAAAAAAACTTTATTCAAGTATTATAATATCAGTTGTCTGGTTCCCATGATACAAGTTATGCTTAGCTTACTTTGAGGCTAGATGGCGCTGTGTATGTCCACCAATATTTATTATTGTTATATATTTTTTCTAACGCCTTATATCCGAAATCTTCAACTATCTCCTTCAAAACGGTCCGACGGACAATGCATGTCCTATCAAATAAACGTTCATGAGAAAAAACAAAAAGTTATTGAAAAAAAACCAGTATTTTTACTCTGGAATAATCTGTATTCTTACATTGTAATTTATAGTCGATTCAGTACCTAATGTAAAGTTATATCATTAGGTGGGTGCACTTATCAGTAATTTGAGTCTTGTATGTTCTTAATATATAAGGTAAGATAATATCTCAGGTACATTTATCAGGCCACACTGTACCGAGTAGCTAGAATTTAGAGTCAGCAAAATGGAGGTTGGGTAGGTCCTTCCCAACGAATATGTAGGTATACGGACATGATTTTATACACTTACGTGAAATGCTATCGCAGCATTCATCTTATCTATTCTCTCTGCGACACTAAAGGGAAATGGATTCTGAGAACTTAATAAAATTAAGTCAGGTCTCACAGCTCAGTTGGTAGTAATTCTGCTTTCTGCGCTGTAAATTATGGCTTCGATTCCCACCAAGAACAAATATTTGTGTGACAAACTTAGATGTTTGTTCTGCGTCTCTGTGTAGGTAAGTATGTATGTATTTACAATAAAGTATATTCTTATTCTTATTCTATAGTCTTAAATCAGTTTTCTGGTTCCCACAGTACAAGCTATGGTGAATTTGGGGCTCGATGGCGCTGTTGAAATGTCCACCAATATTCTAAAATATATATTAATCTTTTGTTTCCTTTCTTTCTTGAGGAGGAAATATACAGTAATATTTCTGAATCGAGTGTCTTAAAAATGTTTTTTTTTTTCTTTTTTCTTCCAACACGGCTGATCGTACCTTAATTGATATGACAGTCTGATTGGTTATCAGCTGTTCTTGACAGGTTTGTGAAATTTTTCTCAATCGATGATGGACTGACTCGATATGAGATATAATTAACACGGGAATACCATCACAGAAAATGTTATAAGTGAGCCAAAAAACAAAACTGTGAAAGAAAAACATCGTGAGGAAACCGCATGTCCTAGAACTAAATATTCGAAGACATGCGTCAAGTGCTCGAAAGGAGCCTCTTTGAGGCGCACTTAAAATCCTTTCACCACTGGTTTGAGAGAACCAGTGACTAGAATAGAATAGTGAGGCCCACGGACAGGCGTTATTTCACGCTCCACGTACGAGTAACATCAGTCTGTTGCATTCTTGCCAAAAACACTATAATGCAACGAATTAGACTGACCTCGCAGCTCAGCTGGTAGTAACTCTGCCTTCTGCACTGTAGGTCGTGGGTTCGATTCCCACCCAGGACAAACATTTGTGTGATAGATGTTTGTTCTGTGTCTGGGGTGTTGATACCTATGTATTTATTTGTATGTACATGCGAACATACATAAAATCACGCCTGTTTCCCGGAGGGGTAGGCAGTGATCATGGTTTTCCACCTGCTACGATTCTGACATACCTCCTTAGCTTCATCCACTCATATTATGTATTTCCAAAAAAAAAAAAGTATCCTATCGGACATTTGGTTTCCAATGTTACAAGCTATGTAGCTTTGGGGCTAGATGGCGCTGTGTGAAATAAAAATAATTACCTACTAACAAACATCATAACTACAAAAGATGTTTTTATCTTATACGATGTATGATAGTTATGTATGATGTTCCGTTGGATGGGTCACCCTTCGTGACGAGTAATGGGGTGCATGTAACCTTGACTATACCATACTATACTATACTATACTGTACTATACTTACCCGATGACGTAACCGCTCCATGCGCAGTACTGTCTACCGTAAACGATTCTCTCGCTAAATAATTATACAACCAAAGATAACAGACATACAGTTCTTTCTAATAGTTGTTCAGACTGACAACCTGTATGTATATAGGTATGTATTTTTTGATTCTTTGAGGCAGCCAATTGTAAACGCCCTTTCAACTTTCCCCTGCCTATGGGCGTGGGTGATGTGCTACCTAGCGAATACCGAAATACAAATGAAAATTTAACTTCTTTAAAGATAAAATAAGTGCGTGTAGATGTTGTTATGAGTCTGGCGAGCCAAAGAAAAACCTCGATGTTTTTCTCATTTTTTTTTGGTATTACAAAGACAAAATTGTTATGAAACTTTGATGATAAAGGAATACATTGGAACCAGACAATTGTATACTTTTTTTGTAAATACATACATATAATACCCAGACACAGGAAAGACCCAAACATCTATATTCGTCATCTATATATTTATTTACACAGTAACCTGACATGCTACGTTACATAAATACACCAAAGGAGTGGTAATTGTGTAAGAGGCAAGCATTTTTAACTAACCGTGATACAAGTGTGATATGTCAATCAATTATTATATTTGGTTGCGACATGCAGGAGCACAAGAATCATGGTCACGGTGTAATCAAGGTCAAAGGCACCCCTCGCTTGTATACCATCCGCCCCACACCCCACACCCCACACCCCACACCCCACACCCCACACCCCTCACGATACGAAGGGTGCATCATGACCATGACCTTCCAATACCTGAATCAACGGTTTACAAGTAGATATGATGTAAGTATATTTCGCATAGTCTATTAATATTAAGAAAAACATACATAAAGAATCATTTGTATAATAAATAAATATTAGTGGACATTTCACACAGCGCCATCTAGCCCCAAAGTAAGCTAAGCATAACTTGTATCATGGGTACCAGATAACTGATATAATACTTATTTACTTTTCTTTTTTAAATACATACATATAATACGATACATACCAACACCCATACACAGAACAAACACTTCTGTTCATCGCACGAATGTGGCACTGGGTGGGAATCGAACCCACGACCCACAGCGCAGAAGGCAGGGCTACCACCAACTGAGCTGTAAGGCCAATCAATATGATAATGGAACTCAGCATACCTAATTCCTCTAAAGGGCATATTATATTAAACTTATGACAATCTACCTAACTATATGCCATAAGAATGGGCACATCCCAGTGGCAGGCCCAGCGACGACAGGCGCAATGACAACCCCAGCGACAACCTACCTACTTATACAAGTACAATGTTGAGTCACAGCTGCAAAGGAAATCTTTAGTGTGGACACCTGCCCACAAACACATACATATGTATGTACAGAAGAGCGCACCCGTAGGATAAAGGATTCTGTATGATACCGGTGGCAAGCGTGATGACATCCGTTTCGCGCCGAGGGTTCTGTAGCTGTTGCTATTACAACTGATAGTAGAAACATCATGTGTATCAACATTTGACTGTTGACCTGTTATATACTTCAAACTCCAGAGTTACTACCAACTGACAGACCTCACAGCTCAGTTGGGAGTGACCCTGCCTTCTGCGCTGTAGGTCGTGGGTTGGATTCCCACCCAGGACAAACATTTGTGTGACGAACATAGATGATTGTTCTGTGTATGGGTGTTAATATGTATTATATCGTATGTCTGCATAATATATGTTTCTACAAAAAATAATTATGGTATAAGTATTATATAGATGTACAATATAATATGGTCCCCATTTTACAATCTATGGTTAACTAATTTTGGCATTCTGTGAAATATCCACCAATATTTATTTATTTATAATCCTAGGTGCGGACCCCTAAACTTCCTAACAAGATGTTCCCATTGAACGTAAGTAGTCTCAAAAGAAACCAGAAATCCGAATCCTGTAGTCCTAGATTAAAATAAAGTAAACCCTGGACCCTGGACACCTGGTGGAGATGAACAAGATTTTGTGTTCCGTACCCAAAGTATGGGGCTCTATTAAGTTTACACTGATCAGTAAAGGTACGGACAGACGTGCTCATTACTAGCACGAAAGCATGCTTTTATTGAGCAAGTGCTCATTAGTAGCACGTGTGTAATGTAATGAGCATGCTTATTTAAAGCGTGCTCAAAAATCAAACGACGTTTGATTTTTGAGCATGCTACCTGAGGCGCGGGTAGGTGGGGGGCGTGCTCCGAGCACGTCTGAACATGTTTGCTTATTAGCATGCTATTATCCATTTTGTCTCGATCTGCGGCGGACGACTGTTTATGCAATTAATAAAATTGATGTAATTAATTAAAGAATCTCCGACAGCTAAATATCTCAATGTAATTTCTAGTTTTACTTTAGCTGGAATAGCATCTCGCATACAAGTGTTTCGTTTTTGTATGACACTCGCAATTTTAGAAAGTAGCTCATCAAATTTGTGTGGGAGTATGCGCAAATGATTTTTATAACTGTCGAGATCTTCACTTCGCATCTCTGCCAACAATCGATTACTTGCTCCCAGTGATTCTCTTCTGTTTATCCAATTACGAACCCAAATTCTCCTTTTTTTTGTTTTTTTATTTTTCACCAAAATGTTCTTATACAATTCCGTTGCAAGCAATAGGATTATTTTATTAAGTTCTGTACGGATAGCACTGTCACTATATACTTGTACATCCATTTTGGCCGAGAGCCTGGTGCCAAATAGCACGTCTGTCCGTACGTTTGCTTTGAGCATGCCTATTTAGGAGTATGCTTTAAATCAAGCATGCTTATTTCTGGCAAATGTGAACAGTTTGCAGAGCATGCTAATTTTAAGCAAGCTTATTAGCATGCTTTTTTTGAGCACGTCTGTCAGTACCTTAAAGGTACGGACAGACGTGCTCATTACTAGCACGAAAGCATGCTTTTATTGAGCAAGTGCTCATTAGTAGCACGTGTGTAATGTAATGAGCATGCTTATTTAAAGCGTGCTCAAAAATCAAACGACGTTTGATTTTTGAGCATGCTACCTGAGGCGCGGGTAGGTGGGGGGCGTGCTCCGAGTACGTCTGAACATGTTTGCTTATTAGCATGCTATTATCCATTTTGTCTCGATCTGCGGCGGACGACTGTTTATGCAATTAATAAAATTGATGTAATTAATTAAAATTAAACCCGCAATATGTCGCGTTGGGGAGAAGAAAAAACTTTGCTTTTTGTGTCACATTATAGAAGTTACGAATGTCTGTGGAACACACATTCTCCTTTATATAAAAATAATATTGCTCGTAATAATGCTTATGAGGCTTTATTAAAGGAATTGAATTCTCCTTTTTTTTGTTTTTTGCTTTTTTTGAGCACGTCTGTCAGTACCTTTAAGGTACTGACAGACGTGCTCAAAAAAAGCATGCTAATAAGCTTGCTTAAAATTAGCATGCTCTGCAAACTGTTCACATTTGCCAGAAATAAGCATGCTTGATTTAAAGCATACTCCTAAATAGGCATGCTCAAAGCAAACGTACGGACAGACGTGCTATTTGGCACCAGGCTCTCGGCCAAAATGGATGTACAAGTATATAGTGACAGTGCTATCCGTACAGAACTTAATAAAATAATCCTATTGCTTGCAACGGAATTGTATAAGAACATTTTGGTGAAAAATAAAAAAAACAAAAAAAAGGAGAATTTGGGTTCGTAATTGGATAAACAGAAGAGAATCACTGGGAGCAAGTAATCGATTGTTGGCAGAGATGCGAAGCGAAGATCTCGACAGTTATAAAAATCATTTGCGCATACAGTCGTCCGCCGCAGATCGAGACAAAATGGATAATAGCATGCTAATAAGCAAACATGTTCAGACGTGCTCGGAGCACGCCCCCCACCTACCCGCGCCTCAGGTAGCATGCTTGAAAATCAAACGTCGTTTGATTTTTGAGCACGCTTTAAATAAGCATGCTCATTACATTACACACGTGCTACTAATGAGCACTTGCTCAATAAAAGCATGCTTTCGTGCTAGTAAAGGTACTGACAGACGTGCTCAAAAAAAGCATGCTAATAAGCTTGCTTAAAATTAGCATGCTCTGCAAACTGTTCACATTTGCCAGAAATAAGCATGCTTGATTTAAAGCATACTCCTAAATAGGCATGCTCAAAGCAAACGTACGGACAGACGTGCTATTTGGCACCAGGCTCTCGGCCAAAATGGATGTACAAGTATATAGTGACAGTGCTATCCGTACAGAACTTAATAAAATAATCCTATTGCTTGCAACGGAATTGTATAAGAACATTTTGGTGAAAAATAAAAAACAAAAAAAAGGAGAATTCAATTCCTTTAATAAAGCCTCATAAGCATTATTACGAGCAATATTATTTTTATATAAAGGAGAATGTGTGTTCCACAGACATTCGTAACTTCTATAATGTGACACAAAAAGCAAAGTTTTTTCTTCTCCCCAACGCGACATATTGCGGGTTTAATTTTAATTAATTACATCAATTTTATTAATTGCATAAACAGTCGTCCGCCGCAGATCGAGACAAAATGGATAATAGCATGCTAATAAGCAAACATGTTCAGACGTACTCGGAGCACGCCCCCCACCTACCCGCGCCTCAGGTAGCATGCTCAAAAATCAAACGTCGTTTGATTTTTGAGCACGCTTTAAATAAGCATGCTCATTACATTACACACGTGCTACTAATGAGCACTTGCTCAATAAAAGCATGCTTTCGTGCTAGTAATGAGCACGTCTGTCCGTACCTTAAAGGTACTGACAGACGTGCTCAAAAAAAGCATGCTAATAAGCTTGCTTAAAATTAGCATGCTCTGCAAACTGTTCAGGTACTGACAGACGTGCTCAAAAAAAGCATGCTAATAAGCTTGCTTAAAATTAGCATGCTCTGCAAACTGTTCACATTTGCCAGAAATAAGCATGCTTGATTTAAAGCATACTCCTAAATAGGCATGCTCAAAGCAAACGTACGGACAGACGTGCTATTTGGCACCAGGCTCTCGGCCAAAATGGATGTACAAGTATATAGTGACAGTGCTATCCGTACAGAACTTAATAAAATAATCCTATTGCTTGCAACGGAATTGTATAAGAACATTTTGGTGAAAAATAAAAAAACAAAAAAAAGGAGAATTTGGGTTCGTAATTGGATAAACAGAAGAGAATCACTGGGAGCAAGTAATCGATTGTTGGCAGAGATGCGAAGCGAAGATCTCGACAGTTATAAAAATCATTTGCGCATACTCCCACACAAATTTGATGAGCTACTTTCTAAAATTGAGAGTGTCATACAAAAACGATACATTTCATACATTTCCGTAAACCATGACATGGGTGGTTTATAAACGTCTGCTGCACCAGCTCCGGACCGCTTCGAATTGTTGATTTTTCTTACTTCGGCATGATACACAGATCTTAGGTTTTTAATTTTAGTTTTAATTATTTTCATTGTTAAACTTGAATCATTCATGTCCTTTAATAAAGCCTCATAAGCATTATTACGAGCAATATTATTTTTATATAAAGGAGAATGTGTGTTCCACAGACATTCGTAACTTCTATAATGTGACACAAAAAGCAACGTTTTTTCTTCTCCCCAACGCGACATATTGCGGGTTTAATTTTAATTAATTACATCAATTTTATTAATTGCATAAACAGTCGTCCGCCGCAGATCAAGACAAAATGGATAATAGCATGCTAATAAGCAAACATGTTCAGACGTGCTCGGAGCACGCCCCCCACCTACCCGCGCCTCAGGTAGCATGCTTGAAAATCAAACGTCGTTTGATTTTTGAGCACGCTTTAAATAAGCATGCTCATTACATTAAGGTACGGACAGACGTGCTCATTACTAGCACGAAAGCATGCTTTTATTGAGCAAGTCATTAGTAGCACGTGTGTAATGTAATGAGCATGCTTATTTAAAGCGTGCTCAAAAATCAAACGACGTTTGATTTTCAAGCATGCTACCTGAGGCGCGGGTAGGTGGGGGGCGTGCTCCGAGCACGTCTGAACATGTTTGCTTATTAGCATGCTATTATCCATTTTGTCTCGATCTGCGGCGGACGACTGTATGCGCAAATGATTTTTATAACTGTCGAGATCTTCGCTTCGCATCTCTGCCAACAATCGATTACTTGCTCCCAGTGATTCTCTTCTGTTTATCCAATTACGAACCCAAATTCTCCTTTTTTTTGTTTTTTTATTTTTCACCAAAATGTTCTTATACAATTCCGTTGCAAGCAATAGGATTATTTTATTAAGTTCTGTACGGATAGCACTGTCACTATATACTTGTACATCCATTTTGGCCGAGAGCCTGGTGCCAAATAGCACGTCTGTCCGTACGTTTGCTTTGAGCATGCCTATTTAGGAGTATGCTTTACATCAAGCATGCTTATTTCTGGCAAATGTGAACAGTTTGCAGAGCATGCTAATTTTAAGCAAGCTTATTAGCATGCTTTTTTTGAGCACGTCTGTCAGTACCTTTACACACGTGCTACTAATGAGCACTTGCTCAATAAAAGCATGCTTTCGTGCTAGTAATGAGCACGTCTGTCCGTACCTTTCACATTTGCCAGAAATAAGCATGCTTGATTTAAAGCATACTCCTAAATAGGCATGCTCAAAGCAAACGTACGGACAGACGTGCTATTTGGCACCAGGCTCTCGGCCAAAATGGATGTACAAGTATATAGTGACAGTGCTATCCGTACAGAACTTAATAAAATAATCCTATTGCTTGCAACGGAATTGTATAAGAACATTTTGGTGAAAAATAAAAAAAACAAAAAAAAGGAGAATTTGGGTTCGTAATTGGATAAACAGAAGAGAATCACTGGGAGCAAGTAATCGATTGTTGGCAGAGATGCGAAGCGAAGATCTCGACAGTTATAAAAATCATTTGCGCATACAGTCGTCCGCCGCAGATCGAGACAAAATGGATAATAGCATGCTAATAAGCAAACATGTTCAGACGTGCTCGGAGCACGCCCCCCACCTACCCGCGCCTCAGGTAGCATGCTTGAAAATCAAACGTCGTTTGATTTTTGAGCACGCTTTAAATAAGCATGCTCATTACATTACACACGTGCTACTAATGAGCACTTGCTCAATAAAAGCATGCTTTCGTGCTAGTAAAGGTACTGACAGACGTGCTCAAAAAAAGCATGCTAATAAGCTTGCTTAAAATTAGCATGCTCTGCAAACTGTTCACATTTGCCAGAAATAAGCATGCTTGATTTAAAGCATACTCCTAAATAGGCATGCTCAAAGCAAACGTACGGACAGACGTGCTATTTGGCACCAGGCTCTCGGCCAAAATGGATGTACAAGTATATAGTGACAGTGCTATCCGTACAGAACTTAATAAAATAATCCTATTGCTTGCAACGGAATTGTATAAGAACATTTTGGTGAAAAATAAAAAACAAAAAAAAGGAGAATTCAATTCCTTTAATAAAGCCTCATAAGCATTATTACGAGCAATATTATTTTTATATAAAGGAGAATGTGTGTTCCACAGACATTCGTAACTTCTATAATGTGACACAAAAAGCAAAGTTTTTTCTTCTCCCCAACGCGACATATTGCGGGTTTAATTTTAATTAATTACATCAATTTTATTAATTGCATAAACAGTCGTCCGCCGCAGATCGAGACAAAATGGATAATAGCATGCTAATAAGCAAACATGTTCAGACGTACTCGGAGCACGCCCCCCACCTACCCGCGCCTCAGGTAGCATGCTCAAAAATCAAACGTCGTTTGATTTTTGAGCACGCTTTAAATAAGCATGCTCATTACATTACACACGTGCTACTAATGAGCACTTGCTCAATAAAAGCATGCTTTCGTGCTAGTAATGAGCACGTCTGTCCGTACCTTAAAGGTACTGACAGACGTGCTCAAAAAAAGCATGCTAATAAGCTTGCTTAAAATTAGCATGCTCTGCAAACTGTTCAGGTACTGACAGACGTGCTCAAAAAAAGCATGCTAATAAGCTTGCTTAAAATTAGCATGCTCTGCAAACTGTTCACATTTGCCAGAAATAAGCATGCTTGATTTAAAGCATACTCCTAAATAGGCATGCTCAAAGCAAACGTACGGACAGACGTGCTATTTGGCACCAGGCTCTCGGCCAAAATGGATGTACAAGTATATAGTGACAGTGCTATCCGTACAGAACTTAATAAAATAATCCTATTGCTTGCAACGGAATTGTATAAGAACATTTTGGTGAAAAATAAAAAAACAAAAAAAAGGAGAATTTGGGTTCGTAATTGGATAAACAGAAGAGAATCACTGGGAGCAAGTAATCGATTGTTGGCAGAGATGCGAAGCGAAGATCTCGACAGTTATAAAAATCATTTGCGCATACTCCCACACAAATTTGATGAGCTACTTTCTAAAATTGAGAGTGTCATACAAAAACGATACATTTCATACATTTCCGTAAACCATGACATGGGTGGTTTATAAACGTCTGCTGCACCAGCTCCGGACCGCTTCGAATTGTTGATTTTTCTTACTTCGGCATGATACACAGATCTTAGGTTTTTAATTTTAGTTTTAATTATTTTCATTGTTAAACTTGAATCATTCATGTCCTTTAATAAAGCCTCATAAGCATTATTACGAGCAATATTATTTTTATATAAAGGAGAATGTGTGTTCCACAGACATTCGTAACTTCTATAATGTGACACAAAAAGCAACGTTTTTTCTTCTCCCCAACGCGACATATTGCGGGTTTAATTTTAATTAATTACATCAATTTTATTAATTGCATAAACAGTCGTCCGCCGCAGATCAAGACAAAATGGATAATAGCATGCTAATAAGCAAACATGTTCAGACGTGCTCGGAGCACGCCCCCCACCTACCCGCGCCTCAGGTAGCATGCTTGAAAATCAAACGTCGTTTGATTTTTGAGCACGCTTTAAATAAGCATGCTCATTACATTAAGGTACGGACAGACGTGCTCATTACTAGCACGAAAGCATGCTTTTATTGAGCAAGTCATTAGTAGCACGTGTGTAATGTAATGAGCATGCTTATTTAAAGCGTGCTCAAAAATCAAACGACGTTTGATTTTCAAGCATGCTACCTGAGGCGCGGGTAGGTGGGGGGCGTGCTCCGAGCACGTCTGAACATGTTTGCTTATTAGCATGCTATTATCCATTTTGTCTCGATCTGCGGCGGACGACTGTATGCGCAAATGATTTTTATAACTGTCGAGATCTTCGCTTCGCATCTCTGCCAACAATCGATTACTTGCTCCCAGTGATTCTCTTCTGTTTATCCAATTACGAACCCAAATTCTCCTTTTTTTTGTTTTTTTATTTTTCACCAAAATGTTCTTATACAATTCCGTTGCAAGCAATAGGATTATTTTATTAAGTTCTGTACGGATAGCACTGTCACTATATACTTGTACATCCATTTTGGCCGAGAGCCTGGTGCCAAATAGCACGTCTGTCCGTACGTTTGCTTTGAGCATGCCTATTTAGGAGTATGCTTTACATCAAGCATGCTTATTTCTGGCAAATGTGAACAGTTTGCAGAGCATGCTAATTTTAAGCAAGCTTATTAGCATGCTTTTTTTGAGCACGTCTGTCAGTACCTTTACACACGTGCTACTAATGAGCACTTGCTCAATAAAAGCATGCTTTCGTGCTAGTAATGAGCACGTCTGTCCGTACCTTTCACATTTGCCAGAAATAAGCATGCTTGATTTAAAGCATACTCCTAAATAGGCATGCTCAAAGCAAACGTACGGACAGACGTGCTATTTGGCACCAGGCTCTCGGCCAAAATGGATGTACAAGTATATAGTGACAGTGCTATCCGTACAGAACTTAATAAAATAATCCTATTGCTTACAACGGAATTGTATAAGAACATTTTGGTGAAAAATAAAAAAACAAAAAAAAGGAGAATTTGGGTTCGTAATTGGATAAACAGAAGAGAATCACTGGGAGCAAGTAATCGATTGTTGGCAGAGATGCGAAGCGAAGATCTCGACAGTTATAAAAATCATTTGCGCATACAGTCGTCCGCCGCAGATCGAGACAAAATGGATAATAGCATGCTAATAAGCAAACATGTTCAGACGTGCTCGGAGCACGCCCCCCACCTACCCGCGCCTCAGGTAGCATGCTTGAAAATCAAACGTCGTTTGATTTTTGAGCACGCTTTAAATAAGCATGCTCATTACATTACACACGTGCTACTAATGAGCACTTGCTCAATAAAAGCATGCTTTCGTGCTAGTAATGAGCACGTCTGTCCGTACCTTAATGAGCACGTCTGTCCGTACCTTTAAAGCTTTTGTACAGTTATAGGTAGGTAGTTGAAATATTCATAGAACATGCCTTTATGGCAGATTTTTTACGAAAACAACAAAAAATATATTAAAGGACTTTTGAACTGAATGAAATAAAACATATTTTTGTGGCAGTTATTCAATAGGCAATTAAAATATACCATTTCAAATATACCATTATATTGTGCTGTATTACGGAACCCTCGGCGCGTAAGCCAACTGTCACTTTAGTACCGTAAGGTCCGGGTGAACTGGGTGATTTCTGGACAATAAATTATCAAGCGTGCTCATTTTAAATATAACATAATAATATTGGTGGAAATTTCACACAGCGCCATCTAGCCCCAAACTAAGCTTTTAAGCAATTAAGTTTAATGCCTGTTTAAACCCTATCTTATCCTCCATGGGGAGAAGGGACAAGAAACCCCTAAGGAATGATTCCTTTTTTCGCGAGGTTGATCTTTGTTCAATCTTCAATTCTTTAATTTTCTTCAGTCCTTGTAATTTTAAGGTCTTGTGGCTAACTAACTAACTAAACTAATTGAAATTGAAGCATGCCCGACATACAGCAAGCAAACTGCTAACAGTTACCTTGAATAGAGATTATCTTAAATTTCTAAACTGTTCGGGAACCTTCTCCCCGGATACACGAACAAAGCCGCGGTCCCTTCCTAAGGAGCAAATGGTTCAAAAACAGGTACCTACGTCTCAATGAAAGGCAACGAGGTAATTTCATCAACAATTGCTTGAAAGACGACCTTCTTAGACATTTGAGTATTGAAACCTTTTTGGTTTTTATGATTTACGCGCTCTGTAGTCTCATTGTTGTTAGGCACGCGGGACGTTCCATTTTCGAAATTTTGCCGCCAGAATATTATTTAAAATCTTTGTCTATGCGAGATTAAGATATGCAATGAGGACGTTTTATGAAAACTAGTGTTCGCCCAAATGGTCGAAATTCGACCTCAAGGTTACCATTACTGAAAATTTGAGGAAAATATTCAACTTACTATTACGGCTTTGAAAATAAAAATTACTGTTTCCAAATTGTTTTTATTGATAACACTGAAAGTCACAGATACTAAACAAAAAAGTATTCAATATAATCGATTCACAAACAGATGACAAAATGGTAGGTACTTAATTACGCATTGGCTTTTTTTGTAAATACGTACATGTAATACATATTAACACCTAGACACAGAACAAACATCAATGTTCGTCACACAAATGTTTGTCCTAGGTGGGAATCGAACCCACGACCTACAGCGCAGAAGGCAAGGTACCTACCAGCTGAGCTGTAAGGCCAGTCATAACCCGCGTACATTACCCATGTTTACATTTAATGTATGGGAGTACAGTTATGTTTGTGCACCTAACGCTTTGATTGGGGGCTCGGGTCACAGTGTACACACAACCAGTACATCTATTGCAAATTACTTCTTTGATTAAGTTACGAGCATATGGCCCACCTGTTGTTAAATGTTAACCTCTGTCAAAAAGCGATAAGACTTGGGTCCTCCCGTCTGTAACACTGAGGCGTGAAGGTGGTATTTCTCATGTGCCTGTAATTTCACCGGCAAAACTGGAATACAGTGATGCAAATGCTATTATTATATTGCTATTATATTACTACTTGGCGGCAGAAATAGGTATGGTGGCATTACTTGCCAGGACGAACTTGGCATAAGTTGTACTGCTACTAAAAAGCTTTTACAACGTAGTATTGTTTGGTCGCTTTCAGCCGAAACGCCAGTTGAAAAGGTGACTATTAGCGGAAACTGCTGGGAATTGGAAGCTTTCATGATGTCTTAGGGGGATCAAAGAGCACTTTAAAGTATCAGCCGATGTCGCCGGTCCCAGGTTCTATCTTATTTCATAATAAAACAACAAGTTACATTTCTCCGACGAGAAAGTAACTATGGTAATAATAAAACTTTGTTGGGAACAAAGAAAAAACACGTTAAATATAGTAGTAAGATGTTAGCTGCCATAGTTACAAAAAAAACAACTGTAGCGCTGTTACAAACGCTCACCTCCTAGGACTAACTGGGTTTGTGTCGAGAGGTTAAATTAAACTGCGCAATTAGTTCCGTTAGACTGACCGAGAGCCACGCTTGTGGCTGGTTCCTCTCACATACAGACAAACTAATAACCAATGCGCCTCTCATGCAAGCAACAGGGACCTTTCTTATAGAAAAAATTAGGCATGCGCTCAGCAAGAAAGACCATTAATAACAGGTTTTTTGGCAAAACAGTAACATCACGTGTGTCACAATGTCAAAAAAGATCAAAAAGTGGTCTAATTTTTTTTTCATATTTACCAACTAAAAATAAATAAATGTATATTGGTGGATACTTCAAACAGCGCCATCTAGTCCCAAAGTAAGTAAGTAAATAGCTTGTATCATGGGAACCAGATAAGTTTATAATACTTTTTTTTCGTAAATACATACACATAGCGCATATTAACACATAGACACAGAACAAACCTATGTTCGTCTCACAAATGTTTGTCCTAGGTGGGAATAGAACCCACGACCTACGCGGTGTAAAAGGCAAGGTTTGAGCTGTAAGGCCAGTCAAAATAAGTGGAGAAACAGACAGAGGCAGATAGAGAGAGTTTGTTTTAAACTAATAGTAATGCACATAGTTCTACGGTAAGTATAATACACTGTGACACAAAAATAAATAAGAAAAAACTCATTGAGGTCACTCGGGTCAGTAATTTGCCCGGAGCTACGAAAACTAACGTTCTCCGTCGCTCACATCTAATAATCACAAATGTTGATCGATTGCATACAACAGAGCTACGGTTATGACCATATTATTAAATATAATTGGCAGATACTGCATTAATATCGTAATAATAATTTTATTTCAAATAAATTGACATCTTTCGATAGCAAAAAAAAGTATATTTTTTGTCAGGAATTTGACACTCATTGTTTTCATTTTTGTCATGTCAGTGTAGCTCAGGTTATAACCTACTGTTAGTTACTGTTATCTGCATTCTGCACTCTGTGGCTGAGCCGTTTGTCGTCAAAGTTTTTGATATGTGACCCAGGTGAAGTGGGTTCAACTCAGGATACGTAGAAGTTGATTAAACAAACAAATGAATTGAGATTCTTTGTTCGTAAACAAAAGGTTCTCTTGAACTTGACGTTTGAGTAGAGTGCCTTATTACTAATTAAATTAATTGTTTCAAGTGGGCCAGTGTTTATCGGATTTATGCCGATTCGGGACTCGAACCGGTGGACGCAATGACTACATATCCGGAGAATTACTTGTAATACTATAGATATATTGTTTAGGGAAACCTGTACTTGATAATAAAACTGAAGATATTTGTTATTTTATAAGTGTGATGTGTGCTATTGGTTTTCTTAATAATTATATTCAAAATAATTAATATGATAATACATTTGTTCGTCAAGATCATAATTTATAAATTCTCCATGCCACTCCTAAATGCCATCACTACCAAATGCAATCCCATCACACTCATCAAATCCGAATCAAAACGTCCACCAGCCGGCTGGCGCGGCGGGCGGGAATCAAACCCACTACCGCGGCATTGGCACGTGGGCCCGTGTAACGGTCGCCCCGGATGGGACCGGTCTGCCCTTGACGCAGACGGCACATACATACATACATACGAACATACATACCACAGTACCGTACTGAGGTGAATACCTTCGAACATCTAAGCTTAGCAGCTCCGCCATCCAGAAACCAGGGATATTATATATATTTTCAGCTTTTAAAATAACATACACATTAAATTGTTGATATGTCATTAGTTAAATGTATTAGTAATTAAATTAAGTTTTAATGCACTTGCATTGAAAAGCTTTATTAATATCAATATAATACCCCGATGTACTAAACTAAACTTATTATTATTTATATCCTAGTTTATTTATAGTTTAGTTTAGTATAGTAGTTAGTTATAGTAGTTTAGTTATATAGTATATATCCCGTTCACTTTCTTTGAAATGTTTTCTTACTTTTACCGATTTTAATTGAATCTGCCAATTCGAATCAAATCCATACATAAAGCTGGTCTAAAGATAATCGATGAGGAGTGAGGACAGCTTTTTAAATTAAGCTTCGACATAAAATATCATTCTTTCACATTATATTATAACTAGCGACCCGCCCGGGCTTCGCACGGGGAACATTGTAGCCCTAAAGAGGAAGACGATGGTCTAATATAGTTTAATAAGGATATACAACTCTATTGGTTTACGCCAGTGTACGCGGTGTACGCCAGTAAAGCTCCCAGTCGGCTTCATTTCTTCCGACATCTTGAACAATTATTGTCATATTTACATATCTGTGGAAACTTTTAATTGGCCTTCCTATATGTAGCGTTTATCTTTGCATATTTATTTAAACACCTATTTTATAAACTCAGCTCTAAGTTTTCCTAACATAAAAAAAAAAAATTATAAAATATTTAAACAAATTAATAATAAATAAGATTAAACTTTAGTATAAACCTTCCTCTTAAATCACTCTATCTATTGCTGAGAGCATAATATCCGTTGCATAGTTTAAAAGATATAACCGTACAGACAGCGGGAGCGACTTTGTTTTACACTATGTATATATATGCAAGTCCGTCCGTCCGTCCGTACGCGTACAGGCTGACGCGAACATCTGTCGGGGCAGCTGCGACTGCGACGTACCTGCGACGATGATCGGTTTCATTTTGATTTACTCATTTTATCGCGATTACCACAACAGACGGCCGGAATTTCTGATAGTAACTTCAATATTAAGATAGAATAATACAGAATCATCAGTGTACATAAAATATACAAAGTGTACATATTATGATCTTTGTGTGAACAACACACTGCAATACAAAAAAACATTTTTTAATATTTTTTCTATTCTATTCAATTCTATTCTATTTCAAACATTGATTTGAATTTGAAACTGATTTTTTTATATGTAGATTAATTTACAAGTTGTTTCTCAATAACAAAAAAATATGGCTGAATGAATGAGTCCCAGGTAAAGGCTAATAATAGATAATTATGTTAATTGTAATCAAACTACCCACCATACGATACATTAATGAGCTCCCATTGCACCTGACTCTTAGCGGCACTGCACCGACGCGACTCACAATTAATCAGCCGATTAAAGGAATAATATATTATTATCATTTGATTAGTTCCAGGTTTAGTTATCTATAGGTACCATTACCTGTCTACAATTCAGATAATTCAGTACCACAGGATCGTTTCCTTTCCCGTTAGGATTCCTATTAAGCCAAAGAAAGCGTACAGAGCAGCTGTGGTCAGACTCCGAGTTGCAATCCGGAGGTAGCAGGTTCTAATACTGACTGACGTGCACCAATGAGTTTTTCACTTGATAAACTTAACTTTGTGTTAATATGTATGTATTTACAAAAAAGTGTTTAAGTACTATATCAGTTGTCAGGTTCCCATGATACAAGCTATGCTTAGTTAGGGGCTAGATGACGCTGTGTTTAATGTCCACCAATATTTATTATATATTTTATAATTTATATTTAACTTAGGTGTGTAATATGACGCTCTCAAAACGCTGAAGGAAAACATGTACCTACACGTGGTTCTATTAACAACTGCTAGTTAGTTGTCTAACTAACTAACTAGCGGTTCAGGGACCGATGTTAAATGTGAGAAAGAACCATGTTTTTCTTTAATTGTGGGCAAAAATTCCGCATAAACATAATATATACATTTTAGTAGAACTCACTCCAAGTTCTTCCGGGGAAGTACTGCCACCAGGCACATTTCTGTCGCCAGCAACACATCCGCGTTACTGTGTTTCGGTTTGAAAAGTGTGTGGTTGCCGGTGAAATTACAGGCACATTAGGCGTTCCACCCGCACATCTCAGAGTTACGGGCGGGCGCATACGATGCTACTTGGTTCTTTTCGTACCTAGTGGGGGGGGCCCAAGTCGCATCGGTTCTTATGGTTCGAGGTTACCATTTAACACCAGGTGGGCCGTCAGCTCGTTCCATAACTGTAGCACAAAAAACTGTGTCCAGGCTTGTTGTGTTGTGGGGTTTCGTTGGTATAAGATTTGTCTCGGCTGATGAGAGAATGAATTACTGGAAGAAATGTCGAGTGATTCGTGAGCAAACCATGGTCCAACGTCGACTGGCTCCCCGCTTGTCACGTCTACGTTGGTATGTGAGCCCACATGTGAGACAGGAGGCGCGCGCGGGTGTCGACAGATGCGCCGGCGCCGGGTGCAGCTGTCCGTGCGCGTGCGCAGCGCTCTGCACTGTCGCGATGCACCTTTTGTTGGGTGCCTTCGTTTTTTCTAACGAGCATGATTGATTTCTTGTGTGATTTTAAGAACTTTAGTGATGAATGCGTCTTTAAGTCTGTGATTCGTACTTCTTAATATGAAATCATTGTACTTAAACAAATATATATTTTATGTTATAATGAATAGAATAGAATATATTTATTGTCATAGACGAAACACATAATAAATTAGGTGCACAACTAAGTTTTGCATCAGTCTACTTACTATTTTCTTTCTTTTATCTCATGCTTAATTTAATATAATTGTACATTTTGTCGCTGTAAAGGTTACGGAACGAGCTGATGGCCCACGTTGTGTTAAGTAGTAACGTCTGCCCGTAACAAGCAGTACGATTTGGGTCCTCCCTATGAAGACAAAATTCGCATCGTATGCGCCCGTAACTCTGAGACTGAAGGTGGAATGTCTCACGTGTCTGTAATTTCACCGGCAATCACACTTGGAACAAAGTAACACGAATACATTACAGCTTGGAGGCAGAAATGAGTATGACGGCAGCACTTTCCCGAACGAACTTTGCATAACTTCTACTAAAACCATTACTCAGTTGTGAAGGTATCGGAGATTAGAGCTATCCTATTACACCATTTCTGTGAATAACAAAGTAATGTTTATGAGATTCGTTTACGTGTGGAACTGCTGACTGGCATCAGCTAGCGTGGCGCATGGCGTGGCGTTGCGTGTGGGTGTCGCCGTGTGGCGTGTGGCGTGGTGACCAGGATGTTGTGACTTCACTCGCTGATTCAGTACCAAGTTTCTCAGTACCTTATCAAACAGCCCACGCGTTTTTCTTACATTGAAACTATATTTGACTGGCCTCGCAGCGCAGTTGGTTAGTGCACCTACTTTCTGCGCTGTAGGTCGTGGGTTCGATTCCCACCCAGGACAAACATTTGTGTGAGAAACATAGATGTTTCTTCTGCGTCTGGGTGTTAATATGGGAACCAGACAACTGATTTAATACTTATATACTTTTTTCGTAAATACACACATATAATATCATATCAACACGAAGACACAGAACAAACGGCTATGTTCGTCACACAAATGTTTGCCCTGGGTGGGAATCGAACCCAGGACCTACAGTGCAGAAGGCATGGTTACTACTACCAACTGAGCTGTGAGGACTGTCATTGACCATGAACTATAGTGATATTGACTATAATACAGATTAGCTGCAATCGATCAAATATGGGGAAGAGATTTAAAGTCATCTATTGCGTCAGTTGTGCGAAAAAATATTTGCAATTCGTCTCAGCGTGATCTTTTAGAAATCTTTGCTTACCTGCGAAGCCCTTAAATGCGTTCGCGAAATACATGAATGGGGCCTTAAGAACAATGGATAAATAATAGTTATAGAAGGTAAGTTACATTTTTGCATATTCTTTAGGAGGAATAGGGTAGTGTTATGACTTTCGTGTTTTGGCAAAGGAATGAGGTAACATTCTATCTGACGCCTGAATTTGAATATATCTATCATTTTTTTTTATAGACCATTCACACAACACAATTTAGCCCCAAACTAAGCATAGCATGTACTATGGGAACCAGACAACTGATAGAATACATTTACTTTTTTTGTAAACACATATAAATACATATTAACGCCCAGACACAGAACAAACATCTATATTCGTCACGCAAATGTTTGTCCTGGGTGGGAATCGAACCCACGACCTACAGCGCAAAGGGAACGCTACTATCAACTGAGCAGGTAAATGTATACTTAAAAGTAGTTATATAATGTATCGCTTCTGGCCGCTCCGCGTATCTTGGGTTCGGTCTTCGACCGGACACTATTTTCAACCGATACGAGACTCAACATTTACTTAAGTCTTTCTACACCAACTTTTTTTCACTTATTAAAAAAAAAAAAACACTGACTTATTGCTCAGTTAAACATAGTATCTAATAAATTGACACAAGTAATACTCGCCTGAACTAGAAAAATCAATGTCTCACGCGACAAGACCAACATTTTGTAAGAGGCATGAGAAAACTTAAAACATTTCTAAGTAGGTATTTCATCATTTTTATTAACTACACTCGAATTCATTTGTTCGGGCCTTTAGCCTCAAAGGTTTGCTGGAAGAGAATTCTTCATAGGGTTAAGCTCGTTCTTGCAAATGTATTTCGTCGTCACCTTTTCAGATTTCGTTATCTGTGTACAATTAAGAATAAAGAGTATAGTATATAGTATAAAGTTAAGTAAACGAGTAATAAAGTTAAAATCCTACACTACAGTCTAATATTATATTCTACATAACAACTAAAAACACGATGCGACGGTCAATTTAAGATCTCCGTGTCATTTGGATGAGGGATGTCGAAACACAGAACTACCCCGGGGAATTTCCCCGCTGCAAAAATGAGGGTTGAATAGATTCTCCTCGAACCGAACTACAATGAAACGAACGAAACCTTTTTGCGCCGTTTGGCACAAAAAAAGTTGAAAAATGCTTGTCTATGATCGCGTGGTGTATCGTGTCGGCAAAGGAAATAAATCATGGCTTTTACTAATTCCTGTGCAGTTATGTTTTATGCAATGTACGAAAAGAGTATATGCAATGAAGCAACAGTGGCTTACTGCTATATACATAGACCTGTTATATACTTCAAACTCCAGAGTTACTACCAACTGACAGGCCTCACAGCTCAGTTGGTAGTAACTCTGCCTTCTGCGCTGTAGATCATGGGTTCGATTCTCAGCCAGGACAAACATTTGTGTGACGAATACAGATGTTTGTTTTGGGTCTGGGTGTTAATGTGTATTACTTATATTGTATTATATAGTGTATTATTTATATAATATTTTATTATATTATATTTTATATCACTACTACTATTTTTATATTATATATATAGTTATATATATAAATGTATATATATATATATATACACATTATATCGTTGGGCTCTAGCCACGTGTTAATAAACACACGGGGGATATTGTAACGTAGTGTAAGCTTCATATATATGTGTATAAGCAATTTTGTTGGTGATCTTAAATAAATTAAGAAAATATAAGATAAATTACATGTTGCATTCTATCTTTATATAAATTCAACACTCCAATGGGCGCTGTGCATTGTCACGATACAATATCCCGTGTGTGTTTATCACCACGTGGCTAGAGCCCAACGATCTATGGTCTTTTAATTTCCAATTCCGTGGGATTTATGAACCTATAGCAGGAGTAATCCACAGCTTGGGTGCGCAGGCGCAGGTAGCTGGAATCCGTTTGAATGTCGAACACGCGGGGTTGCCAGGATAAGGGCGGGAAAACAAAATAAAATTAAAATCGGCCGTTGGCGTTAACCGACATGATTATGATTTGCCAGATAACTCTCTACTTTATAGTAGAGAGTTATCTACTTACCTCTACCATTATTATTATTAATAATAGTATATAATATAATAATATAATAAGAATAGTGAGATTTTATATACTGCTCCTCCATGATAGATTTATGTAAAATTTTCAAGATAGATAGATAGATAGATATATATATAGATAGATCTAGGGCTGGCAGGTAAGTGGTTAGCTGCTGATACTCAAGGCACAAACAATTCCTTAAAGTGAACCAAGGTAAGTATGTATTCCAGATTGTTTGTATTCGTCTATGTTACCTACAGTGTTTCTGCATCGTGTTAATATTTTAATCGCTTTCTCGTGGGATTTATGTTAGTGAGTTGAAAAGAGACAACATTTCATTTTGGCAATGGCCATCTAGAAGAAAAATTTTGGTTCAACCCGAATCTCGATGATATATGATAGTTTTATTACCTAAACAAACTAAGAAGTTAATCTGTTAGTATATATTGGTTATGGTTAGATCGCATGTGGGAAAGTGATTTCTTAATTCCATGGTCATGTTTAAATTGGAGTCGTATTAACTCAAATGTCCTGCTGACTCGATAAGCCATTAAAATATTCGGCACTAGGTCAAATTTCATAGTGTTGACTTAATGCTAGACTCTGTGCATGCTAAAAAGAGAAGAAAATACGCTGCTTAGGTCACCAGTATAAGGTGGAATGTGTAATGCCATCGACACGCTGTACGTGTCAAGGCCCACAACTTTCAAACGCGTTCCATCAACTCCCGGCAAATGTGCATATAATTGCACGCTGACAACCCAGTCGGGAAGCTCGGGAACCACTTCCCAGAACGATAAGGGCCCTCGGGGGTGTAGCGGCGGGCGGGGAGGGGAAGACGCGACAGCTGCGCGTGCGTCTCCCGCCCCGCGCCGCGCGCCACTCCGTCGCCGGCCGCCGAGCGGGGCGCACGCGTCCGCCGGCCGGAGCCCGCGAGATTCCGCGCGCGCGTTCAAGTTCACGTGTGTACGGGTGCGGCGAGTTCCTTTGTTCGCGAGGCCCGTGTGGCTGGGCGGTGACTGGCGCTATATTCGGTTAGAGTGCGATATTGCACCAGTCCCGGCCTATCCAAGCGGGCCCGACCGCTACTCAGGCCCAGCATCCGAGTTTCCGAGGCGCGCGGTCCCGTTAGCCGGCCTGCCCGCCGGTCGTTCACAGCGGTGGCCACGCATAGGACGCGATTTGGTGTAAACGTTGTGCTTGTGTATCAAATTGCACCAATCCCGGCCTGCCTGTGGTCACCGCTTCTGCAAGCACACACATGTGCGAACATTGCGCTTTGTTCTGGACGGTACCCTTATACCTATTAAGTTACTCCGACAGCGGTATGTCAAATTTACAAGTAATTAAGTTAGCATTGTACTGTGTGTCCGTTTGAGTTCGTGAGTTCCGGATCGTGTGAACACTAATATCCGATTTGTTCCAGTAGAAAGTTGGAAGATAAGATCGGCCGCTGAACGAACAGTGATTCATTTCGTAAGAAAGTTTAACATCGGGTCGCGGGTGAATTGATGTAGACAGCCCATTGCAGGCCGGACCGGTTCTCTCGTAAATCGTTATACATTTATATACGTTATACCATGCAATGTATACACGTATGGCCATGTATCTGTATCGTGTCGGATGCCGAAACGAAGGACATCTGGGAGAATGTGTTTTAGAATACTGCCTGCATTTTTTTAACTTTGTGGCAACAGCTGATTTACCCGCCAAATCATTTTGTCTATGTCGGTCACTTATTTTGCTTACTCTAGTGAAGCGAGACTTCAGGGGTTTGGAAGGGGTGGCAATAAAGTTTTTGACTTGTTTAAATTTCGTAAAGTAGTACATTATGTCGAATATGTTTATTTTAATATATGGCCATTTTTGTCGATATATCAATGACTGCAGAAAGTGACTATGGAAACCGATACCATACAGCATTGTGACCTTCTGACATAGAATAAATAATTCAGCGTCATTTTTTTTTTGGTAATTAAGATAACTATCCTATTTCGACCGGCCTTCACGAATAACATAGTTTTCTTTTTCCTTTCCTTTAGAAATAAATTTGTTTCCTTATATACAGCTCGTTAGTCGCATTATTTGCTTAGGTACATTCATATGCTTAAAAATACCACTAATAGTTCTCACCTTCAGTTCACCTTTTTTTATTATTTTAAAATTCAAAAGTATTTAGTGGTTGTGAGGTTAAGGCTGGAGCTGTCTCTGTAACTTTTCAAAATCAGTGCAATTACCTACTATCTGTGAAATCAAACATGCGAAGCACTTTCGAAATTAAATATTTAAAATAGTTTAAACTTATAGGTAATTTATATATTGCATAGGTTATAACATAATGCAGCCAGTTTTTATTACACTCTGGTGTTGCAAATGTCAGGGCGAGGGTGGCTTCTCAACACGAGACCCGCATATTCCTCCGCCTTTTGTGGCATTAAAATGCTGCATAGGTCTACTTTTATGCCTCTGAAATTAAGCGTTAAAATGATAAATGTAAGTTCCAATAGGAAAAGTCAGTCTGTTATTACCCATCATGACAAAATAATGGTTATTTTAACACTTCGAATGTTTCCTCAATAACATAACCTTTTGATTAGACTTTATAATCATTACTTGCTTCGAAAACTGTTCTATCTTATTATCAGTAATTACAGATGGCCACCTAAAAAAACATGCTGAAGTAACATTGACCTTTGAATACGGCAAGCCACTAGCAACAAAACAAGTTTCGGAAAAATCCCGGACAAAAACCGATAACCTATTTTAGATTTGAATGAAAGTAATGAATGGATTCCAAGTCGTATATACTAATCACGTGTTATCTCTAACGGGACATGTAATAAGTATTTATTTAAGCGCACTTAGCGACATTTTTATGTAAACTAAGCAGCATTATCAAGATTGTGGATGTTTGTGTTACGGTCAAATGACTAAACTCGACTTATAAGTTAAACAAGACACCATTCTAGGAAGGGATGTTACAATTCAACAAAAAACTAAATCTACTTGCAGATAGTATTTTATAACGTTAATATAATCTAGATTAAGAAGGAATAATACAACATGTATTTAACGTAAAATATATAATAGTTTAATTTCGACCATGCGTTATGCAATGTTAACATTTATGCATTACTTATAAACTGTTTTTTAATTATGAACTTAATAATCTCAGTATAGGAATGCGTGTGCGTTCTTTAAGTTTTTGTTAAGTTTAAGTTAGGGGACTACAGCCGGTAGGTAGGTGGGTATATATAGGTAGGTAGGTAAGTATGCATAACGCAAGTGAATGAAGCGGAAAGATGATTCACTGAGCAAGCCGAGAAATGGACAAAACCGTTATGATTTAAATCGCTACAGCTGTCATTGGACTCTCACGAATTGCGGTACTCGCATAGTTTGAAGTAAATTACGACACACGACGCTTTTTGCTCGCTCGGCTCTTCAATAAGGAATATTATGTGTTCGTACAAATGGTCGAAGTTCGACAATAACCATTACTGTCAGTTTTGGAAAACATTCACAGAACAGAAAATTTTACCTATTATAAACTTGAAAAAAAAATTATACTACTTATATTACTAAAATTTCTCAATAGGTCTCTCAACAAAAAAGATTCACAAATAAAAGAAAATTTTTTACTACATACTATTACTATTTTGTCTTCACCTATTTATAATTATGTAGTTATAGATAATAGGTTATGTACCTATTCGTAGAAACTGAATAAAAATGTCATAATTCACGTTGTCTGTAATGTATCTAAGAAATTTATGTGTGACCATTGCCTCGTCTAACTAACCGTTAGTTCCTTATCTCCAAGTCTCACTGAAGGTGGGCGAAGGCGAAACCCTCGCAACAAGTCAAAGTAATTATAATATAACTATTTGTGATTATTTTAATACATTATTTCTGTTTTGTTTGGTACTATTAAAGTTTCTTATTTGTCAGATCATGTTCGGAGTAGAAACTTTAAAGTTAGTATTTGAGCTGCTAAACTGTGTAGTCCTAACGAGCTGTAGATTGTGTTTCAACAGTAAAAGGTACTAGGATTACTTCAGAACGCCGTACTTCCGTTGATTTATCAAATACTAGCTGTTGCCCGCGACTTCGTCCGTGTGAAATTCGGTTTTATCACGCACCCCTATTTTACCCCTCGGAAAAGTAGCCTAAGTTACTCCTTGTTACATCAGCTATCTGCCAGTGAGAGTCCCGTCAAAATAGGTCCAACTGTTCTTGCCAACTGATCTTTGAAACTGAAATACATGAAAAAAAATGTTTTTTTTTATTTTTTAATTACTATAGGCTCACATTTGACCGCAATCTCACCTGATGTTAAGTGACAATGCGGTCTACGATGTAGCATGCTTGCCTAGAAGTAACCTATTCACTCTCCTCTTGAAGACCCCCAGATTATAGTTCTCGGGAAATACAGACGCAGGCAAGGAGTTCCACTCTTGGGCTGTCCGCATTATGAAAGTGGAAGCAAAACTCTTCGTACGGATGTGAGGTAATTTGTTTCTGGTTTAAGAGTCCAAGTCTACGCACAGGAATTGGTCACTATCAACCTACGTCGTTTATCGCTCTTTCTGGTAGTGAAAACCAAAATCTATTGCGTAGTTTAGAAGTAAGCGTAGAAATAAACAGGCAGATAGCGACTTTATTTTAGCAATTTAGTGAAATAGAAAATGGTTTTATAAAAAATCTCATTGTTAGTTCTTAGCACAATCAAATATTTCTATATAAAAACTTAAAATTTAAAAAGGTTATGTTTATAATAATCGTATAGTTTCATATACTTAAAATTAATAATGTTCATTTATTAGTTATTAAAACTTCGTATTTATTAACAGTTTAGTGATACCTCGTAATAGTTCGTATGTATTTACGAAGTATTACTTTCGGATTCAATGTTGGTTGATGAGGCATTGTTACAATAACCACTCATCTCTTAGTAAGATAAAGTTTTTCATTTATGTTGGTACGAAAGGTTTAGTTACTTACATGTTTATACTATTTTATTTATTAGTATACAGAATCCACAGCTTTTAATTTAAAACAGTAAAATCATAATTGACTTATCTTACAGAGAATACAAAACAGTATTCTAAACAGAGAGAAAACAAAAGATCCAAAGTTTATATACAACTTTGGATTTAACGTAAATTATTATTAACTGTATTATTTTATTATGTATACAGTGTAAGAAAATACTGACGGATAAATTAAAAACAACTTGTCTAAAGATACAAATTATATAACAAGAAGCTACAAATTATATTATTATTACTTGTATGTGATGTGTTGTTTCTAATTCTCTAGTGGCAGGCGGCTGCTGTGGCTGCTCGCTTTTTCGTCTATGGTTGGTATGTTACAAATGTTAAGATTATAATGTAGGTACTGGTATACTATAATGTAGTAGTACTTCCTCGGTTTCTGAGATCAAATGTTTTCCTGAAGACTAAAACTATGCATTAGGTATGAAGATTGAAGAGGGTATGTTAATTTAAGTTCTGTAAAAAATATCAACCATTTTTATTTATTTGTGTAAAATTTAGATAGGTGTTGTGTTGATGAATGTTGCATAGGAATATGTCAACAACTTTTTTTGAATTTTTGATCGTTATTTTTGTAGGAATTATTTCGAATCTGCGGTTTCAGATGGGTATATCCAAAATGATGATCTACGCATCTAAACTATTATAAAAAGGTAAAGTTTCTTTCGTGAGTGCTATATGCTACTTTTATTTTGATAAAGAAGAGTTCTAGTCTAGAATACCTTGCGCTGCCTGTGCGAAGCCTGGATGGGCAGATAGTTTGTGAGCACTCGTTTGCTTTTAACAATACTACTTTTATGCAATTTTGATTTTTTTATAATATTTATATATTTACTACAAACGTAACATATTACAAACATTTTGACAGAGTTGTCATTTAATGTATCGAAAACCTGTGGATGTTAATACCACATTATCACAATATTAGTCCAGTGAGACATTATATCTTTATGTAGGTACGATAATAAATAATAATCTGTGTTAAGCATGTTAAGATCTTCGAAGTTTCCACGTGTAGCGACAATAGGAGGAAGGTAAATCAAAACTGAAGCATTTTAAGTAGCAAACTTAAAATACCTATCTTAATGTCAAGTTTTTAGTAAAATCACATTTCATACAGGCGGCCTGAGCCATTTCTGGGAACGCCGTCAAGGGCAAAGATATTTTGGGTTTCGCCAAAGCACCATAAACCTTTGTTTCATCGACTCAGGTACGTTTCAGATGTTTCGAAAGGCAATATTGTAACTATTGAATGTGTCTATAATCCGTCGGTTAGATGGCTTGCTCGCTGTCGTTAAAAAGCTACTCTGTTATCTGTTTCCGAGAAAGTGCACTTAGAAACGTAAAACATTGTTTGAAAAAATCTATTTCTAAAGCAAGTGTACCTGGTACAGGATCAGGTAAGACACGACTCAAATGGCATTTTTTTTTTATATAGCAGTCTAAGTTCTGTCGGCGTCATTCGTTCCGTCGGCGTCGGTTTAGGGAGGAAGTTTCGATCAGAACACGGTGAATTTATATAAAATAATCATTTATTGTCTCTCACATAAAAGAAATACACTTTTATTTATGGAACACATGTAAAATAAACAGTACAAAACATGTAAGTGCATCTATTAGTAAGGTATAAGGTATTTCATGATTAAATTTCATAATAGAAATATACACCTTTTAATTCATTAACTAATACATTTTTTTTATTTGGTTTGTATTTTAGTAATTTTCTGAAATCCGTTATCCTATTAACAAATATGATTTAATTTATATTTTGATATGATATATACATGTATTTATAGATAATATGCCAATACAATTGTATGCATGACTTTTGTAAACCATAGCAAACATTTATACACGACTTTTGGAACTGCGTAAGTTACCTATTCGTAAATTTTGAGGTTAAAATTACTAGAAAATCCGCTGTTTCTTGCTATGTTGATACTTTATGATATACAGATGTTACCCAGAAGTCGCTAGCATGTAACCAATAACCCTGTAAATTAATAAAAATAATTAAATAAATAAATTAATTAATTAATTTAATTCAGTGTCTTTAATATTTATTTAACTTAAATGTTATATCACGTTAATGTGCGCTTAATTAACAAGTGATTTTGAAAACATTCGTTATGCCCCTCTCGACACTCCTGTTCATGTAAAAATGATCCCCAGGTTGTCTGGAAGAAATTATTTCAGGCGGTAACACCGCCTGTTGTACTGTATCTTTTATAAGATGCTCTTTATAGTATGACTACAATAAAATATTTATTTCATAAGACAATCCACATTCTTAACACCATTCAAAATACAAGTTATTAAGCCGACTGGCCCAGTTGGTAGTAACGCTGCCTTCTGCGTTGTAGGTCGTGGGTTCGATTCCCACCCAGGATAAACATTTATGTGACGAATATAGATGTTTGTTCTGGTCTGTTAATATGTATGTATTAAAAAAGTATATAAGTATGTATATCAGTTGTCTGTTCCCCATGATACAAGCTATGCTTAGCTTACTTTGGGGCTAGATGGCGCTGTATGAAATGTCCACCAATATTATTATTTTAAGCATCTATCCAGCCAGGTCATGCCAAGTTTTCAATAGCTAAGAGTCAAGATAATCCCACTATTCACTAGAACAAAGATATATTTTTACATGTACAACCGGCAGGTGATGTGAAATTAATGGCGGCCGAAGAGTGCATGTTGTCCCATCGAACACCTGTTTAGCTCCGAGGCTCACATGTACCACTTTGCACGCATGATGCACTTTCAAAGACGACCCCCTTGTACCCCCTTATAATGCATTCACTGATGCGTTAACTTTAAATGACCCTTTCACTCCTGTTTTGAAATGCACCAAATGTTACGTTTTCAAGTGTGTATGATATTATTTTTATGGATCTGTAGTTTCTTTATGTGGAAAAGTTACTGAACGAAATTGAATCCGGTGGTCGCTGGTTCGAATCCCGACGTGCGCCTAGTTACTTCACTTCATAAATTTATGTGCGCAACGGTTCTCAAAACGATGAGGGATAACTGGAAACCGATATGACCTACAACCATAAATTCGAAGACATGTGCCAACAAAAGCAGCCTCTTTGAGGCGCACTTTAATCGTTTCACCACACTTGTCGAGTGACCCAGGGACAAGAGTAGGCGTAGTAACAAAGTGTCTCCAAAAGACCTATTATTTTATTATTACTCAACGCAATCTTCTATTCTATTCCAGTCACTAGTTCTCTCGAAATAGTGTTGTGAAAGGATTTGAAGTGCTCCTCAAAGAGGCTTCTTTCGTGCACTTTACGCATGTACACAGTACATGTCAGTTTCCACACGATGTTTTCCTTCACCGTTTTGAGACTGGTAAAATAAAATAATTCAACGCAATGATTTTGCTGTTGCCAAATTAAGATATTATTCATAAGCTAAATCAACTTTCTGCTACATATATTAGTTTTTTAAGTAGTATTAATGTGTTAAAACATATCCTAGATTTTCAAACGGTTCGGCTCCAAACGTTTTAAGATCTAGGTTATGTTTAGGTGTAATTTTTTGAGTATGTAATTGAAATGAAATGAAATGTGAAAAAAAAAATTTTCAAAAGGTAAATCTTCTATTTTTGTGCTGTTTCTAATATAAAGGTCCATTCTAAATATCGGTGAAAGAATTTTTGAATTCGGATGAGTAGTTCAAAGAAAATATTACCTCCTGCATACAAACATTACCTCATTATACGTACATAATATATAATCTGAATACAATGTTTTGCATTCTCAGTCAATGACGGTTTTCCATAACATTGTGACATAATTCTATTTTTGCATAGGAAATAATGACAATGATTTATAACTTAGAGATGCAGCTAGGGCTCAGGGCGCAGCTAGTGTAACTCTGTCTTCTGAGCTGTAAGTCGCGGGTTCGATTCCCACCTATGACATACATTTGTGTAATGAGCATAAATATTTGTTGTGTCTGGGAGTTAATGAGTATAAATTTACAAAAATAATTTATCTAATTCTCAAAGCTTGAAAAAAATGCTTGGTTTGGGGATAGATGACGCTGTGTGAACTGTTCATAATTTTTTTTATCATGAGACTAATTGTTTACATTTCACACGGATATTGCATTCTAAATAAAAGTTATTTTGATTTAAAAAACAAATCGATTTATGTCTGGGACCTGAAGTAACGAACATAAAAAATTATAATTTAGCACTTCTTTCTGAAGTCGTTATAAAAAACGCAAGTCATTATTAACGGCATAACGTAAGTCTTGAGATGCGTAATAAGTTAATTCATGTATTCGTTAAAAGTGAAGCGGTGTCACGGTCTACGGGCTCCGTGTCAAGGCCTTCGTTCCCCACCCTAACGCTGTATATTTCACGTGTTAATTTCGTTTACACTTTTATTTTTAATGATTAAATGTTATGTTACATTCATTAGAATTTCTGTGTAAAACAGATTGTTTTGTATACCTATTTGTATATTGGTCTCCACGATACAGGCTTGTCTATGGGACCGCTGCGCTGCGCTGGAAGATTATCATATTTACTCTGCTTAGCATCATAGGAACGTTATTAATTATATAATAATAAATCATTTATTTCAGGTGACATTCTAAAATAAACAAAACAACAATATTTAAATTTCTAGTCTCTCGTCTAGTATTTTCTTTTTATTTATATCCTAATGTAAGCTTTCCTTTGTTGATAATATTTTTTTTTTTTTTTTTTTATATTTACCTTATTTTATTTTACATCTGATTTCTTACCTGGATCCATACAAACAAGGACTTAACTTAGAACTTGCTAAGTGTGGTGAAAGAGTCAAAGTGCTGCTTAAAGTCTTATTTCTAGGTATTTGATGTATTGAGAACTACTAGTAGAGATAGTAGAGTAGAGAGAACTAGTAGAGATGTATTTGAGAACGAGGTATTGCACACATTGTGAAAACTCATTGTTGCAGGTACCTATGGGTTAGAACGAGCGACCTCCGGATTGAATCTCGTGCTCTACGCCGCTGGACTCTGGACCATACAAGCAACTCTAGCTTTTTAGTGTTAAAATAATTTTTAAAATGAAATTTTAATTTTAATAATGTAATTTAGCTAAGATATTTTTTTTTAAATAATTAAATATAGGTAGAGATTTCATACAGCGCCATTTAGCCCCAAAGTAAGCTAAGCATAGGTTGTATCATGGGAACCAGACAACTGATATAATACTTATACTTTTTTGTAAATACATACCAACACCCAGACACAGAACAAACATCTATCTTCGTCTCATAATGTTTGTCCTGGGTGGGAATCGAACCCACGATAGCGCAGGCAGTTACTACCAACTGAGCCTGTGAGGCCTGTCATTTATTATAGTGAAATAGTATGAATCCGATCGTAAGTCCGATAGAAATTATAAAAAAAAGAGGTATAAAAAATGGATGATGGCTGTGTTATTATAAAAAGCTCGATGTATATCCGCAAAGGCAAATTCAATGGAACAAATAGACAAGTAAACCGGAAAAGACAGGACGGGGAGAGAATTCGCAAGGAGGCCTATTGTGCAACACATTCAAACCGGTTTTGATTCCCACAACCAGATGCAGGTTCGACAATCCTGGAATGATTTTATGAAACATAGGTTTGTATGCGGACAACTTGGACTAGTACTTAATCAGTGGCTCGCTCGTGATGGGAGGTTTAAAGAGCGCCTGAAACAAGCTCTTTTTTAATGTGATAGAACGAGCTGACACCCCACCTGATGTTCTCGGCAACTTCTTGGCTTTGATACTGAAGTGCCTAATTTCCTTGTGATTATCCTATCAAACTAATATCACCGTCTAATATTACAATCTGTACCCCGCTCTCATAAGTGGGAAATACAATGAAGACAATTAAAACACTATTTAACGAATAATTGATATTTTAATTATAATTAAAACATATAACAATAAATAACTTATGTCACAGTCAGGTCACAGACCCACTAAGCTTTAATTTTCAAATAAATATAACAAAAGTCAATATTTTGGTAAAAAGCTCCAGCCTTCTTGAAAGTTCTTATTTCACTGACAGATTCTCAACAAATGACACTGACTATATAATCACCAGATAACTTACAACCATGTGAATGGACAGAGTTGTATGGTTTTGCCAAGATATTTATTTACAGCTAAAAACTCCGTGACTATTTCTGATTGAACGTTTACTTTCTACAGACTGGCTCACAGCTCAGTTGGTAGTAACCCTGCCTTCTGCGCTGAGTCGTGGGTTCGATTCCCACTCTGGATAAACATTTACAAGTATTATATCAGTTGTCTGGTTCTCACAGTACCAGCTATGCTTAATTTTGGTGCTGTGTGACATAAATCATCAACATTGTGTATTTTTATAATCTATGCACAAATTATTTATATCATAATTTTGTTGAGAAAGAAATAAAGAAGTTGTATGAATTAAATAGCGTACTTCATTAGATAATTTTATGTGAATAAATTATATTAACTTATAAATAAAGAAAAGATTGCATAAAACCATGGGTTACCCATATATATATGCAAATGTTTATAGACTTATGATAAAACTGATATCACAAAAGTAATGTCATTGACACTTGTCATTGTCAATGACACTTAACTGCAATTTGACAGTAACTGTGCATAACAATATAGAAAATAGTAATAAATAATAAATAATAAATAATAATAATAATACCTTTGATTGTCAGGAAAATATAATTATTTTTAAAATACTTACTTAAAACATATTTATAGATGGTTTCCAAACCTAAGTCTTCCTCTTACCTTAATACACGAAGGTAAAGTAATATAAGTCATGTCTCATGTAGGTACCCGTAATTCCACCGGGTATCCTTCAAGACACAAATAAATGAATCACGGCCAAAAACATTTTTTTCTATTTAAATAATCAACAGTCATCTGAACAAAAATGCGATTACCAGAGATTACCACGCTTCAAGCCAAAATACAGTAATTTTAACAGCTCCTTATCAAAGAAGATAGTTTCAACGATTAAAATGTTTTAAAAGTTTAAAAACACTATCTCAAAGAAAATATATGTTTTCAAAGTCTAGAATCACTATCAAAAATAAAAATACAGATTTTGAAAGTCTAGAACCACTATCAAAAATAAAAATACAGATTTTGAAAGCCTAGAACCACTATCAAAAATAAAAATACAGATTTTGTAAGCCTAGAACCACTATCAAAAATGAAAATAAGTTTAGCAAAGTCCAGAACCATTATCAGAAAATGAAAACACGTATTTTCTAAGTCTAGAACCACTATTAAAAATGAAAATACACTATTCCAAAGTCTAGAACCGCCATCAAAAATGAAAATACATATGTTCAAAGTCTAGAACCACCATCAAAAATGAAAATACATATGTTCAAAGTCTAGAACCACTATTAAAAATGAAAAGAAAACATAGTTTCTAAATCAAATAGTTAAAAATATCAACAGTCGTCTAAACAGAAATTAGTCAAGCCCTGCATTACCTCATCATTAGCCGTTTGATTAGCAACATTAATAACATACCGTCGGACGGTTCTCATCCTCGCCGCCGCGACGCTGTCAAAAACCCATTTAGAACTAACATCGCCATTTTCCAAACCAATTTTGATATCAAACTCATTTGATTTTCCGCCATTCTGAAGGTCGTATCTTATTTCGCCATTCTGTGCTACGGTAGCGTGCTGGCTCCTTTGTGTTTGTAACGTTTTCTTCTGTGTGTATCCTAACAAGTTTTCGATTTGCGTGAGACCTTCTCCGTGTTTGAAGCCGCCATTTTGGTTTTCGCCATTTTGGACGTGAGCGCCGCACAGGTTTAGGAGTTTGATGGCCGCGTCCCTCTGTTCGGCGGACTGAGATACATTTGTACGCATACCGCAAAATACGTCGTAAGCGTATTCAGAATGTAGTTTTGAGAGGGCCATACGTTCTACTCGTGCTTTCTGTAATCAATTTAAATTTATAATAATGCAAACTAAGGTCCATTGTATAAAATAAACCTTATAGACTAACTAAATTCATACCGATATATAAACACAATATTATTTGAAAATTACTTTATAATAACTATTTTTTATTACGCTTTTAAGAGTTATCTGTAGTTACGTCAAGTCGCATTTTTTGGTGGATCCGAAACTTAACCTAATATTTTGTAATCTGTAGTCATATAATAATAATAATATTGGTGGACAATTCACACAGCGCCATCTAGCCCCTAACTAAGCATAACTTGTACTATGGGAACCACACAACTGATAGATACATATATACTTTTTTCTTGTAAATACATACTAACACCCAGACACAGAACAAACATCTATATTCGTCCCACAAATATTTGTCCTGGGCGGGAATCGAACCCACGCAGAAGGCAGTTACCTACCAACAGAGCTGTGAGCCCTGTCAATCATATGTCCATCAATATTAATTATAACCAACCTGCGATATTTTCTTGAGATGCGGCACCTCGTAACCAGTATGGGGTAGCCACTTCGAGTTCCGTTTGCTGTCACGTATCCACTGCGCGCTGAGTACGCGGCAGCCGCGAGCCGCGCCGAATAGAGCGTTCAGTGAGCGCGCCTTCACCACCTCACTACGATGTACTACACGGAATAGTTCTTCGGGTCCCGAGTTTGATAATGCTGAAATAAAGTGATTTACGTGCATAAAGAACAGATAAAATTGTTTATTACTTTCATTCTATTCGAGTCACTGGTTCTGTCGGAACAGTGTGGTGAAAGGATTGTAAGTGCGCCTCAAAGAGGCTCCTTTCGTGCACTTTCATTAAAATAGGTAAATTTATTACATTAATTAAAGAATGAATTAAAATATAAATATATTACAAGTAAAGAATAAAAATGTACAATGAAAAAAATAATATATGTCACAGGATGGAAAAATAATAAAATAACCAGCAATACGACTTGGGTCCTCCCCTAGTTAGGTACAAAAGACCCAAATCACATCATATGCGTCCGTAACTGGGGGAATTATATGTATATATAATATATCTGTAATTTCACCGGCAACCGCTCCCTTTAAACCGGAACACAGTAACGCGAATCCTTGCAGTAAGTACTTCACGATGCGACTTGGGTCTTACACCTAATTAGGATAGTACCCAAGTCGCATTGCTTGTTATGGGTCGAGGATACCACTTAACAACAGGTGGGCCGTCTGCTCGTTCCCTAACCGTATCACGGAAAAATATACATTCCCGGAAGGAATTGCCACAAGTACTATTGCATTTAATATTAACCAATATTTATTTTAATAATTACTAATATTTCAACTGCAATTAAACAACTAATTACTAAATAATAATAATAATAATAATAATACTGCTACTATGTAATAATGTAATTGTACCTAATGTGTTTCAGTGGCAAATAAATTAATGTCTATGTCTAATATTTTACTTGACTGGCATCTCAGCTAAGTTGGTAGTAACCCTGCCTTCTGCGCTGTAGTGGGTTCGATTCCCACTCATGACAAACATAGATTTTTGTGTCTGGGTGTCAATATGTATTATATGTATGTATTTACATATATAAGTAATAATTACTAAATAAATAACTACTTCTTCTTCTTCGAGTCACCGGTTCTATCGAACCAGTGTGGTGAAAGGATTGTAAGTGCGCCTCAAAGAGGCTCCTTTCGTGCACTCGACACATGTCTTAGAATTTTTAGTTCTAGGACATGTCGGTTTCCTCACGATGTTTTCCTTCACCGTTTTGAGAACGTGGAATAACTACTAATACATATGTAAGTAATTATTATAAGTATGTATCAAGTATGTAAGTATGTATTATCAGTTGTCTGGTTCCCATGATACAAGCTGTGCTTAGCTTACTTTGGGGCTAGATGGCGTTGTGTGAAATGTCCACCATTATTATCATTATTTTACAATTATAGCCTATTTATCTTTAAGTAACAAAAATTTTAATTTTTCAAGTATTGTCATAACTTTGCCATACCTGTAACAGGTAACTAAATCGTAAGCTCTAATTATTTAAATAAGACTCTACAAATAAGAATGTACACTTAGTTATGCAATAAAATATCTTATCTTATCTTATTATGAATTATAAAAACTCACCCGCAATTCCCGTGTCATCGTCCGTGGTATGTTTGAATGAGCCAAGTATCACGTGAGTTGTCCTCTTATTGACACATTTCTGTACGCGTCCCTTCAGCGACAATATGTCGGCCTTCGCTTCGCTGCGCTCTTTTCTAGACATGCCGGTAAGTACCTGCCAACAGGAGAATTGGAAAGTTTATATTTTTTTTTATTAAATCTATCGATACACGGTGAAATTACAGGCACACGAGACATTCCACCTACACGTCTCAGAGTTACGGGTGCATACGATGCTACTTGGGTCTTGTCGTACCTAGTACGGGAGACCCAAGTCGCATCGGTTGTTGAGTCCTTAGGCACGTTACACGCACACTTATGTCAAATTACAGTCTACACTAATATAACAGAGGTAATGTTTGTAAGTTTGTATGTAGGAGATAATCTCTAATAGTTTTTTATTTATTTGATACAGTTACAGTACGAGCCGGCGCGGCGGCCCACCTGGTGTAAAGTGGTACCCTCTGCCCAAAACAAGCAATGCGACTTGGGTCCTCCCCTACTTATGTACAAGACCCAATTAGCATCGTATGCGCCCATAACTGTGAGACGTGAGAGTGGAATGTCTCATGTGGAAATTCCCAAGTTCACGAAAGATGCGAGAAAACTCTGGATAATTTTGACGAATTTCTGAATAAAAAGTTACCTAGGTAATTTTACCTACTAAAGAAATTACATTTATTTACGTATCTTTTAATTTTAGTTTTTTTTTTAATTTTGTTTGATTTTGACTAATAGTTGTCATAGTTATCTATGAAATGAAAGAATCAATGAATACAAAAAATCTTATAAATGACTTGAATATAATTTGCCACATGTGCCATTTATTGACATCATTATTGACCTGTAATTATTATTATTATAAAAAAACTATGAACTATGGAAGAATTTCGCGAAATCGCTTTTAGCGATAAGGTAGATAAGTGGTACCATGGACTGCCATGTTACCACTTTCTACAGAATCATCTTTTTTTGCTTGTTTTTACTTATGGTGTACAATAAAGATCTATTCTATTCTATGGAGTCTCATTGGGGCGCACTTTAATCCCCTCACTACACCAGTGACATAATACTTACGATAAGCGGCACAGATTGTGAAGTTGTTGGTTTGGGCGCGGCGCCACTGCTAGCGGCTAATATCCGCTTAGCCGCCCGCTCCGCTCGTGCGACCTCCTTGCGATTCACTGGTGGCTTTAGCTTCTTCCTGGCAACAGGTTTGGCTGGTTTCGGTATGATCGGCCGTATTTGTGAATTATCATCTGAAAATTATATCAGTACTTGTATTTTTAATGAGAAATGAGGAAAATATGTGTAAATAAGTGATAGAGTGGGTAAATTATGTGTATTTGTATACTTGTATTGTTGTTATGGTCAAAGGTTATCACTTAAAACCAGGTGGGCCACTTTGCTCCTTCCTTAACATTATCACATAAAAAACCACATGTTTCAAACGGATACGGACATAAATGGGTATGGTGACAGTACTTCCCCGGACGAACTTAGCACAACTACTACTGATCCTACTAATATCATAAACGTGAAAGTTTGTATGTATGGATGTTAGTTACTCTTTCACGCTCAAACGGCTGAATGGATTTGGGTGAAATTTGGCACCAACATAGCTTATATCCTGGATTAACACACAGGTGTGTCAAATGAAATTTATTATATTCTATTCTATCTCTGAAAAGTGCAGTTCCCGTGGGATAACTTAGTCACCGCGGGGCGCAGCTAGTACTAAATAAAAAACCGTTAGTGTTAAAAGTGACAGTGACAGTGACAGTGACGTACCTTCCGTACCCTCATCATCAGACATTGCCACCTCTTTGTGAGTGAATAGTTTCCTCCGCGATTTGGGTGGCGGGCGCGGACTTAGCGTCTCCGGCGTGACGGGTAGCGCGCGACGCGGCGCTGTGTTCACGCGAGACTCTATATCTGGGGTGATACATAAACGTCTATATATGAATCTATTTACGTTCAACATAAATCGTACATATAATTAAATTCGGATGGCCTTTTATTTTATTATTATTATAATTAATAACAAATACGACCTATTTTTTTTTGTGGTACAGTTACGGAACGAGCCAACGGCCCACCTGGTGTTAATTGGTGGTAAGTAAAAAGAGTTATCTGAACATATCTCAAGAACAATAATTTGGGCTTAACGGCCTTTTAGTTAAAGGACGGCAGAATAAATAACAACACGATAACAAACCTATAGTGGTTTCTTTCGATGTGTCGTGCGACGTATCCTTGGAGGTATCCCGCGACGTATCCTTGGAGGTATCTCGCGACGTATCCTTGGAGGTATCCCGCGACGGGTCCGTCGTATCCTGTTCCGTTTCGCTCGATATCCTCACACAAGGAATCTTCTTTTTTTCTTCACTATCTCGCAAGTCCACCAATGGAATGTTTTCGGCTTCTACTTTTTTCTAGAACGAATAATTGCATGTTCTGTCATGTCAATCGCTTAAAAGACAAAAAAAAGAGCAAAAATTTTACAACACCCTGTCCCATTCACTCTTGTAAATGACAAATCCTCTATCTCCTTTACGCTAACGAAATTACCACTTACTCTTACCTCCACCACTAGAACACCACTTGAAAGCGTGGTGGTCTAGTGGAGTTGACCCCGAGTTTTAATCCGCAGGTCGCTGGTTCAAATCCCGACGTGCACCTATCCTCCGGCAGCCGCGCGTTGGCCTCCGCATACGCCTCCAGCCACAGCGGCGTCACCGGCGTGCGCGCGAGTGATATATACTCACAAGCATGGTCCTGAGCGAGCGGGGCGAGGGCAAGTCGGAGGGGCGGGCGGGGGCGCGGAACACGGACTCCGGCAGCCGCGCGTTGGCCTTCGCGCACGCCTCCACCCACAGCGGCGACACCAGCGTGCTCGCGAGGGCTCGCGCTTTGGCCCGAATGCTGCGACAACCACCTGAAATTTATTCATTGTTTCTCACTTCCCCGCTATTCTTGAGAGCCTTAGGAGCCTTTCTATACGTGAGATAACAAAGCAAACCGTTCCATTTAAAAATCGTAGATTTGAGTGTGTTGATCATCATAGAAAAAAAGAAAGAAGAAAATATATATATAATTTACATTTATTTGTGATATCATAGTCTATCTTAGTCCACTTTTGGACATAGGCTTCTCCCAGTATGCGCCATAAAGCTCATTCGTTGGCTCTGCCTATAACTGGATGTTATGTTGGCGTATATCTTATTAATAAACGCATAAAACAATAGTGGTCCAAGGTGTGAGCCTTGAGGTGCTCCAGAAGAGACACTCCTAGCCTTGGATTTGTATCCTCGGATCATGACAATCTCAAGTAGAGATCTGTTTTTTCATTTTTTTTTTAATTCTGCGTTATGATTCATACCATCTTAGTAAAGAGCCACAAATTCCTGCATGACCTAACTTTTGTATAGAGTGTGATCAACTAGATCGAAAGCCTTACAAAAGTCGGTTTAGATGGCACTGTGGTAATAACGACGAAATGATACAAAGTTATTTCTGGATCTCAGCCCAGTATGACTGAATATGATGGCACGTAGCGCCGCGCCGGCGCTGGCTGCCGCGCGTTACCTTGTGCCCACACGAGGTGCGTGATGAGGGGGCTCCATTGCGGCATGACGGAGGCTCCGAGCGCGACGAGCGCAGCGCGCAGAGGCAACGCGCGGGCCTCGCTCCCGACCTCTACTAGCGCCACCACGCCACACAGCGCCTCACTCGTCTGACGTGTGTTGGATTGCTGAAATTTTATATACAAGACTGATCGATTACCACATAATAGCTGTTTGTGACTAAAGAAGGAGCTACGTGGCTAAGTCATTTTCATCAACCTGTGAATTACTTGTGAACTTTAACAAAAGTAACATTAGTAATCTATACAAATAAATAAAATTGGAGTGTCTGTTTGTAATATTAAAATAACCGCTTTTTACTAAGTGCATATGGATGTATAGACGGTACATATATCAAAACAACATTTTTTTATATTTTTGTCTGTCTGTCAGTCTGTTTTTCCTTGCTAATCTCTGTTAGATAGCGATTTTAAGATAGCAGATCATCTGCCAGCTATCTGCCAGTTAAAGTCCCGTAAAAATCCGTCCAGCCATTCAGATATTAGCCAGAACAAACAGAGAGACACATTTTTTTTGCTATATGTACTTACTGTATATACTTTCATATACATTTAGTAAAAAGTTTTAATTTGACATTACAAAAGACAGTAGAAAAAGTGAGTACTGGGCCTCTACTTACAATGATGACAATCCCAGTTTCTTAAATAAAAAAATTACTTTACTGGTCGGACAGTGTTCAATTATTACTCAAATTATATCTATCTTTAACACTGTATATGCGTACCATGAGTTTGTAAATGCAGTATCTTACCCTATTCAATCTCCCTTGTGACATATTTAAATTTGGCTTTGCAGCCTTAACGGTTTTCTTAGGTGCTGCTTTGACACTGGTCTGTTTCTTATTCGTCACATTGGGTCTCCTTTTCTGGGGGTCTATCTCCTTGAGAGCAGACCACTCTTCTCTGAGTTTCATTCTTTCCACAATTGCTGAGCGTCGCTGAAGATTCAAGATCATAAGTATGTATAGCATAACTGAGTGTACATTTTGGTCCACTACAACTAATCATATCACAAGGCCTTTCTAACCAGTGAAAGGATTAAAGTGCGCCCAAACGAGGCTTCTTTTGTGCACTTGACACGTGACTTCAAATCTTTGGTTCTAGGACTTGTCAGTTTCCTCAGAATGTTTTACTTCACCATTTTGAGAATGTGGCATAGCACACATAAATCTTTCAAGTGAAGAAACTCATTGGTGCATGTCGGGATTTGAACCACTGACTTCGGGCTGGACCTCGGCGTCTGTACCACTGAGCGACCAGGCTTTCTCCTCCACAATTTTAGTCTTATTGTAATAATGGAACTTAGAATTAAGTAAGTGAAATGTAGATTGTAATAAGTGTGTGTAATGTGATTTGTTATAAGTTAACAAGTGTAACAGGGTTGAACACTTGTGATTGTTATCACAGAGTCCCACATATAATACACCGCCATGGCATGAGTTATGATTAGTATGACGATTATGATATTTGTGTCTTTATGTTGAGTATCTTGATGTGAATTCATGTCACATGGCACTCACAGAATAGGTACTAAACTGTGTAAGTAGCATTTAGTAGTCTTTATGCTATTAAAGAAAGAAATAAATACATATACAAAATTAACTTGCCAATGCATGCATGATATGCTATGCTTATTACTTAGTTGCCTTTTTCAGGCATTGCAAATTTATATGGGCACTTCATTATACGAATTCAATTATATTTTATACAATAAAAATCTAAACTTAGGAATGAAAATAAACAGAGATATATTATATCTACTACAGAAACATTACCTTTGGTCTTATTTTCATTCAGGCTTCAAGAATTACTTAACAGAATAGTAGCAATTTTTTACAAGAAGCAATTTTACAAAATATTGACAACCATGTCTCGTTTTTTATTTGTAATGGATATCTAATATAAATTTTAACTGCCATATAATATGGAATATCATTTAGCATTTTAATTCTAAATCCAGGCAAATAAAAACTATCTTTGTGACATGATTCTTGTTTTTCATTTATTTAATTTGGTGTAATTTTATGAAATCTAAAATCATGGATATAAACTGCGGTTAGTGTGAGAATTTTAAAGATAATTAAATATGGTCTGCAGCTCTGAGTATTATCTATGTGATGTGATTCTTACACATTTTTATTGAATTAAAAATTATTCTTCAAATTTTTTATTACTAGAGTAAGCTATCATGTGTATAAAACAACTTACCAAGCCCGCAGCGCTTCTGTTTTCTTTATTCATTTTTGCTTTTACAAGAAATATAGGCAAAACAGGTACTGTTTCAACTAACTTTTCAATTCTATAGGACAAAATGCGGATACAACAGTCTTTCATAAAATCTAGCAACACCTGCTCTAAAGTTGAAAATAGAATTAATTCAAAAATATTGAATTACATCTTCTTAATCATACAATTTACAAACTGTTTTGTGTTGACAATTCATTGAAAATCAATAAAGATTGCACGAAAGCGAAAGCGAATGAAACCCATGTCAATGTTGCCAAGTTAATAAATCGGGAATTCCAAAAAAATGGGATGACAGGTTTTCCATGTGTATATTTTAAACAGCGCCTTTTAACCCCCTAAGCATAGTTATACTTTGATTGGAGAAAAGATGAAAAAATAAATAAATAAAGGCTCAGATACCTAACTAACTTAAATAACCTAAATATTAACGCTATTATTTTTAGATCATAGCTGTTACAGTCACTTAGGCTAACTTTGGCCCACATTTCGGAGAAATCAGATAAACTAATGTTCAAAATAATACGTTAGACACAATAAAATACTTATTTTCATGGCTTTGAGTGACCTTCTTTTAGAAAATATAATTATTTACTGGTCGTTTCTAGGAAAATATTTCTGAAAAATCCATTTAACCTCCGGGCCAAAGTTACATTGTGAGTTGGGCTTAGATTGGCCCGGGTCCCGATTGAAGGCTTTTTTTGCTTATTTTATAGAAATAAAGGAGTAGTGCTAACATTAGCCTCTCTATTTACTTAGAAAAATACAGCTGAGACCCATAGACAATAAGTTCGTATGTCCTTGTTTTGTTTTTCGGTATTTTTTGGGTAAATAAAATGTTACCGTACTAAAGTCGGCACTGCCATTTATGAAATCAAATATTTTGGTCATCAATCAGGAACTTACGTTTTTTACATATAATAATAACAACATATAGCTAAAATATTAATAAAAAAACATCGATATAGTAAAACATTTGCTTAATACTACACATCATGATATCAAAGTTTGAAAACTAAGTCACCCCATTCCATAGCTAGGAAGTCGTCTTCTATAGTAATATAGCCTTTCTTTCTTTGATGATTCGAGTCATTCGGCACTCTTATAATATTCGTATCATTCACTGAAGCAATTTGGACACTCCTAGGCCAAATCCAGCCCATTTCGGCCTTTTGCATCACATAAACATTGTATTTTGGGTGGTTTGCTAGTACTATTCGTCCTGGGAACAATGTTCCTTCGTAATTAATTATACAAAAGCGATCCACAGCCAATATATATATTTTTATACATATATAGCCTATGACCTATGACAAAAAACAATATATTTATTCAATATAACATAATTTGGATGTATTTTTATCGAAATATGAGCAGAAAATAAATTTTCACAGCAACCCTTTTTAAAAGAATGATAATCATGCTAAGATTGGCCCGGGCTAAAGTTACCCTATATGAATAATGATTATTTATTTACTCGATATTTAGGGCCGTATCACTTCAATAAACGAACCAATTGTGTACATTTTTGATTGTGATCATAGATAGATATAAAGCAGTTGATTCGAAATAAACTCTCCTCTCTATGTAATCAAGAAACAGAACAGCAGGTCACTTTTTGGTGCACTCGAAACTTGTTGCAAAATACTCTCAGTTTAAAAGACACTGTGACGCTGTAAAATTCACAGATGTCAATATTTTAGCGGGCTAGAATCATTTACGAAGATACTTTCTACACGCTGTTTACAAAGTTAGATTTAAACAAACTAAAGCGAAGGCAAAAAATAAATAAAAAACTGAAATGAGATTTTGGGCCAATGTTATATTGAAGGCTTAAGTTACGCAGATTGTGGTTACATAAAAGTTTTTTTTACTAATAATAGAGGATAAAGTATGAAATTGCCGTTGTATAGTTAATAGATACTTTGAATTGACATAAAACCTTCATGGTGTGAGATTTTCGTGTGAATTTTTTCGAATGATACCTACGATGTTCTTCTTTTAAAAATGTGCAACATTCCATTTTCGACTTTCAATTGTTTTTTATTCAGCTTAGACGTGAAAGATGGACACTTCGAAATTCAGAGTCATTTTTGAATACGAGTTCCGACGCGGAACTAACGCGGCAGAAACGGCTCGCAACATCAACGCTGCGTTTCGAGAGAAGACTGCTAATGAACGCACCGTGCGTTTTTGGCTTAAATGCTTTTGTAATGGAAACTTTGACTTGAAGAACGAACCAAATTTTTTTTGGATAACTGTTTGACGATATTTTCGAAAATTCTGCTTCTTAAATTGCGAGGGCTCTCGTATAATCGGGACATCTGGCAGCACCAACACAAAGTGAAGTTGACGTCTTGTTGACCGTCAGCCGTCAACTGACAATGACAAAATGTTGCCAACGAAATTTTTCAATAAACTACCATATCCGTAATCGGTTGGTTGCATATTAATTTTCCAAACCCGAGCTGCTTGTCCAAACTCAGACTGTAAATGCGTGACCTTGGAGGTTCACGAAACTTCTATATAGTATAATATTTTCGTTTTAACGATATTATCTGCACCAAGTATCATAAGATACATTAAGGTATGTGTACACTGGTTTAATGCTAATTAATATCTAGTTATTTCGAACGTAATAATTTTAAATATTACATTTTAGCAAAAAGCCTAACACACTCTAAAGTCTAAGAGCCTCTTAATATCGTAACTATTTTTCATCAAGATTTTTAATAGAGATTATAATAATAAAAATAAGTAAATTCATTTTCGATAAATGTTTCGACATTAAGATGCGCTTTGAACTTCAAACAAACTTTTTAAAGTGAACCCTTCCTTCAATGGTTCTATAGCTAGCCCTAAATAAGGACTGTAGACTGGTTGTATTTCAGCTTCTCCTTGATTCTGTGCTAGAAGAGAAGCTAGGTACAAATTTGGCCCCATTTCTCCCCTTGGTTCTCCTATTTCTTCTAGTTCCTCGATATCATCCTTCACTGGTTTAGTAGTCTGTAAAATAATTCGCACATCCTCAGGCATTAGACATTAAAATGGATCAAGGAAAAATTACAATTCAAAATGGACTCCGCAATACAATATAAAATAAAGCGTCACTAAGCAGACCGGAGATGGCTTACAGGTACCATGCCACTTCTAATATCCCCAAACGTTAGAAACTGGTACGGTTTCTATGTTCCTAAGTTGAAGATATAAACAGACGAAGATGAATAATGTCTTACCTCATGATCCCAATGTATTTCAACTCCAAATATTGGCCTTTCATTATAAGCTTGATGTAAAGCTTGAAGCTCCATTAGCAGCGGACGAAGTCTTTCAACTGGATCAGCTCTAAATCCCAACACGTATCCTCCGGATGACTGACGAACAACAAACACTAGAGCTTGACCAAATTTAGAGTCGCGTATTGATACCTGTTGCAACAACGCAGGATAAGAATTTAGTTAATTGAGTAGGCTCAAGAAGTTCAAGGGTTCGAAACCTAGTATAAGTTTGATATTCAGCTTAATTAAAACATCACATGAGCAACGTCTGGTGTTCCAGCAGCCTTACTGAAAGCCAGTTCAAATCCAAACTTTATATCACCATCGGCTTAGTCTTGGTGACAGGTGAATAACTAAAAAAGATGTGTTTATATTGTGTGGTCATCAAGTGTGAGGGTACTTACACTTTCCACGGTAATATACGGCATAGAAACATTAAATGTGTCGTTAATATCAGCAAACCAGACTACACGGACGTTAGTAACCGCCAGCGTGCCAACATTCCCCGAATCACTCGATAGATTCCATATACCTTGTTCATATAAGCAGATCTGAAAGCAATTATGATAAAAGTTGTTCCAATAATATACCTCACTCTGAGAATGGGTATCAGAAACTTCGAGTACCCGACACTGATCAGACTAATAGGTCCTCAGATCATGCAAAAATTTGTCCTGTCCAGTTTAGGCAAGTGACTGAGTTAAGATTCCCAACCCTTGTATCTCAGTCGACTCCCCGAACCACTGTTCTGACAATACCATTAATTAAGTATTGCATATTCCTTTATATATATATTCATACTACTGTGTTGCCTGATTTGAATAAATTAATAAAATAATCTAAAAATAACGTATTTGAATATGAACTTACTTTCTCATGTCGAAGCATTCGTAATTGCTTGTTGTGTATTAATGCAGCTCTAAGTTTTAAGTCCCGATACAATCTTGATCCAATGTAAGCTCTAGAAATTAATACGATAGCATAGAAAAGATCATTTCAGTATTTTCAAGAGCACTAACAAATTTAAAGGCAGGACATTGAATGTGAGAATGGTTCTGTTTACATATTTTTTCTACAAGGGGAATCATTGTATCCTAGATCTTAGAGTACCAGTGGCTTTTGGATTGAATTTCAGGGCCCATACCACTCAGCAACACCGACCACTAATTAATAATATTGGTAAGTATTTCACACAGCATCTAGCCCCAAAATAAGCGAAGCATAGTTTATATCATAGGAACAAGACAACTAATATAATATTACATATACTTTTTTTGTTAATACATACATATAATACATCCAGAAACAGAACAAACATCTATGTTCGTCACACAAATATTTGTCCTGGGTGTGAATCGAACCTATGGCCTACAGCGCAGAAGGCAAAGTTACAACTGAGCTGTGAGGTCCTGGGTGGAAATCGAAGTTATCAACTGAAATTGGCAAGGCTCAATAGAGAGCGTCGAAACTTAAATGAATTCTATAGATGACAACTTACTTATGAACTCCAACCACGGAAGTGTAATGGCGCACGCAATTTGGCGACAAGTTTGTAAATATAAACTCATATCTGCTGGTCCTATATCCAGCGAGTACATTGAGAGCTTGCGTGGTGCCTCGCAGACCTGAGTTCACCACTTTGGTAGTAGCCGATATCACGCAGTTGAGGCCAATAGCTAGAATATAATTATCAGACAGAGCGTTTATGTCGTGGGTTGGATTTCTACCCAGCACAAACATTTGTGTGACGAACATAGAATTTATTACGGGTCACTATGTAACACCCAGGTGTTACATAGTATTATATGTATGTATCTACGAAAGTATATAAGTATTCTCTATATATCAGTTATCTATTTTCCACAGTACAAGTTATGCTTAGTTTGGGGCTAGATAGCGCTGTGTGAAATGTCCAGCAATATTTATTTATTTATATTCCTTTAAACAAACAAAAACTTACTATTTGAGGTTTGTTAAACTTACACATATTGATTCTAGGTGAAGCCAATGAATGCCAAATAATTCTAAGGCTAGTTACCACCATGCGTCCTTTTGTGCCGCTGTTTCCTTTTGTATCTTCTATTGGTTCTATCCTTTCAAATATTTTTTCACCTGGTCTTAGTTTAAGATGGCTTGAAATAAAAATTGTGGTGCAATCAGTTAAGACAAAAATAAACATAACTCTAACTGCTATAGTTCTGGCAAAAAAATATTATGCCATTTTAAGAAACAGTTGAAGACATATGATAAGACATATGACTAGCTAAAATAATATTATTTATTATATATTACGGTATTGTATTTAATATTGCGAAACTTACGAGAAAGGCAGATCAAATAGTACTTCTTTGTCTTCCCAAACTTGTCCAATTTTATTTTTGTTAGACATTTTATGTTAATAATTATTTCGAAAACGTTACTTAATGACCCGTGATTTTCTTTTGTTTACACTACTAGTTGCCATGGTTGCTTGGGAAGTGCGTTTACGAAAAATATTCTACCATTCTGGTAGATCTTTCTGGTTGTACTCTTTTTAATGTCCGACCATCATGAAATTAATGGTTGAATGATTGAAAAACTTTATCCGAAAAGAAAACTTTGTATGGAGTTGGCAAGTCTATTTTATTACACTACGAAATAAAGGTAGATTGAATATTGCTTGCTAGAAACTATATCGTTGTTATCTGTGGTTCAAACAACGAAAATATAAACAAACATTTGCAACGGATGAGCAAATTAATTTTTAAATGATAGAGCTGCTTTTTTCTCATTGTGATTTGATTTACACTGTATTACAGTTCCTGTTTTTGCAAAGGTGATAGGCCTCTGATAAATAATTTTAGCCTTTGCTCCTTTGGTACTTACAGTAGCTTGCAGCAGCTATAGCTTTCCAGCTTCCAGGCGTCCCAGTGAAGAGTAGTTTGATCTTACTACACGCTACTGATTATATCAGCTCTATTTATAATTATTTATAATTCTATGGAAATAAAGTTTTTAACTTTGAGATCGTAGCGTGTGGCATTCCGTGATTACTGCCTATCGCTTTGAAAAACGGGCGTTATATTTATGTACCTACTTAAGTATGTATATATGTACTTAGTTATCTGTAAGATGGATTTTTAAGACAGTAATTATAAGGAGTTATATTTATTGTTTTTTGGTTCAGTACCATTCTGTTAGGGAAAACAACATTTACTTACCCTCTAGGACCAGAGCACCCATCAAACAAGCTTAATAATTTTACGATCTCATCAAATCTAATTAAATCAGATAGCCAAACAGATTGTCAACCCATCTTAATGTCATCTTTAGCAGCCCTTTAGGATTCTGCCATTTGATGGCATTATCTAATACGACAAGATGGCGGACGTTAATTAAAATAAATACCTATCTATTTAGCGTTAATGGGCTGTGGAAAACATCTTAAAAGAGCATTAAAATGTTTACGGGTCCTGTCATTACGTATTATTCAATAAGATAATAATCTGTTTAAATTAATATTTATTAAGTAGGTATTTCTACTGTTCCTTTCTCTCTCAAAGCAGTGTGATGGAAGGATTTCAGTGTGCCTAAAAATGGATCCTTCCGTTCATTTGACATAATGTCTTATGATGCGGCCTTTATTAGACGTTGAAAATGTGAGGGACGAGATCAAAATTTTGCCTCATGAAGCTATGGGTAAGTCTTCCAACGAGACTGCGACTGACGATAAAATGACTGAAAGACAATAAAGTTACTTTATCACCGTATCGGACGCAGTATCGTATTAAAATAAAAGCTTTTCTTAGATCGCGCGGTGTGAAATGTCCACCAATATTTGATAACTAGTAAGTTGGTACTATGGGAGCAAATAACTGGTTTAACAGTGATAGCTTTCGAGAGGCAATTGAGGACACCTCTAAAGAAGTCTGGGCCTACCGCTTTTCCAAAAATTATCAAGGAATAGAAGTGTAAATATTATCAGGATAAATACTTAAAACTTGGAAATTAATTTAAACATTTTTTTTTATTTATCTGCCTTCTGTACTTACTGTAGGTCGTCGGTTCGATTCTCACCCAGGACAAACATTTGTGTGACGAAAATAGACGTTTGTTCTGATTATGTTTCTCGTAGATAGCGTGTTACATCGTAGACCTCATCTTCGCATAAAATCAGCTGAAGTTGCGTATGTCAAATGTTACAGATAATAAAAATGAAGTAATAAGTCTAAAAATGTATTAGAATCCAAAAACTTATTTATTATTATATATTATTTTCTGAGTTATAAAGAAAGAAGGCATCTTAAAATTGTTCTTATTTGTGTTGAATGATTAATGTTGTTTGCTCCAAGTTTGTCGTATTTCTCAATTTTCTGTTCAGTTTATGTGAGAATACTTTTTTGTTGGAGTTAAGAGACATTATCAGGGACGGACGTAGTATTTATATCCATAATGGCCCAAACCTTTTGAAACTTATGTAGTTATTTTTGAGAATAGTCGAAATATTTGGTATATAACCCCTAACCATTCTTCACCTATAATTGTAATGACATTTACCAACCTTTTATATTAATTATAAATTCAATGTTCTCATGTTCATTATTTTAGTATTGATTAATAAATTCGCTGGCCTTATAGCCCAGTTGGTAGTAATGGTGCCTCCTGCGCTGTAGGTCGTGGGTTCGATTCCCACCCAGGAGAATCATATGTGTGACGAACATAGGTGTTTGTTTTGTATATGTATGTATTTACAAAAGAAAGTATATAAGTATGTATATCAGTTGTCTGGTTCCCATGATACAAGTTATGCTTAGCTTACTTTGGGGCTAGATGGCGCTGTGTGCAACCAATATAAAATATATATCATTAATGGCACAATTAATTCAAATAAACGGTTACTATCAGGTAGGAAAGCTATAGTACATTTTTTTAATAGAAGTTTTTTGCATAGATTTAGCGGATGTGCCGGAATTTGATATACCTATGTACCTATCTAATTTTATCCCGAAATATTTACAAAGTATTAATGGATGGGTCTGTAGCGAGCGCGGGAGCTCAGCCGTGGACGCAAGCTAGTCTAAATGATCAAATCAAAACCCCATAAACCCCTCAATGACAAATCAGGCAGCAAAGTTCCAGTAAGTTATTCTCAAAAGATAACAAGCTTCACATAACTAACGATTTTGTATATATACAGAGTGATCCAAAAAGCAACGACAGCCGAAACGGATGATAATATATAAATAAATAAATATTGTTGGGACATTTCACGCAGCGCCATCTAACCCCTAAGTAAGCTAAGCATAGCTTGTATCATGTGAACCAGACTACTGATATAATACTTGTAACTTTGTAAATACATACATATATAATACTCGTACATATCAACACCCAGATACAGAAACACCTATGGTCGTCACACAAATATTTTTCCTGGTGGGAATGGAACCCACGACCTACAGCGCAGAAGGTGGGGTTACTACCAACTGAGCTGTGAGACCAGCCAAATAATGAACGATGACAGTTAAAAGAATAATAATATATATTAAATGTTGTATCATTTTGGCCCATCGTCTATTTCCTTCTTTGAGTTGATTTTTGGGTCAGCTATAATAAATAGTTCTCTTAAAACTGTAGCTTCACAGGGAAACATTATCTAACAAAATTGATAGAAAATGCTTCTAATAAACAATGACCATTCCATGTAAGTTTTAGTCCTTAATTGCGGCTCTCGCAGTTGGGATGTCACATTTATATTTTAGTATGTTGTTAAAGATCTTTAATATATTTATAGGTTACAAACATATACTCTGTTAGGTCACAGCAATACTGATTCTAGGTGGCTATTTGTTTTAATTATTAGTGTTCATTTTAGTTTATTATGGTAAGATTAGGTAGTTAAAGTAGATAATTAGATATAATAATAATATACCTTGTGTATTCATATTTTATGAAATGTAAATACTTTATTTTCTGTAACATAATTAAGATTTTATTGTGTTAAATATATTTGCTGTGGATTATGTGTACTAAATAAAATAAAATAAAATAATATAGAGTACCTTCTTTAGAGTAGCTTTTGACTAAACTATTTCATACACATAAAAAAAAAGATGGATTCTGAAAATGTTGAGTAGTTATAAGTGTTGCCAGCACCCTGTACATCAGATAACAGCCGAAAGCACTTGTACAAATTAGATTTTATCTGATTGTACCCAAGTGCGGGCTTAAACTTATGAACATCCACAGTTACAAGCTTCAAGTTCCAAGGTCCAACTTTAGGGTGTCTAAGGTGGGGCGAGGGACCAGATTATAACATTATATTGCTCTAGTTTTGTTACCTACTGGTAGTACCAGAATAAACTGAATGACTGGCCTCATACTCAGTTGGTAGTAACCCTGTCCCTGTCTTCTGCGTGGGTTCGATTTCCACCCAGGACAAACATTTGTGTGACGAAATGGATAATTGTTCTGTGTCTGGGTGTTAATATATGTATTGTATGTATTTACAAAAAGTATATAAGTATTATATCAGTTGTCTGGTTCCCGTGATACAAGCTATGCTTAGCTTACTTTGGGGCTAGATGGCGATGTGTGAAAGATCCACCAACATAATAAAAAAAAATACTGGAGTCAGGTCTGTCAGCAAGGACTACACAAATTTATTTAGCACGTATCTCTTTCACTTCATAATGAATGAAAATAGATAGATATACAATTTTGGAACTGTGAAACTGAATTGAGTGACTTTTCGTCATTTTCAAAATGAGGAGGTTCGTTTTTTTAATGTTTGTTATGTAACTCATATCTTGTCATTTATAAACCGATTTAGATTTTTTTTTTATTTGAAAGGAGTCACTTCCAAATAGGTTCCATAGAAATTCCGTAAGAATCGGTTCAGAAGTTTGGGTTTTAAATAAAAAATGTCGTCCAAGTCCGAGATAACGAGGAATCATTCGTTCTTTGGTGATGAAGTCGCTGTTTCCTGCGCAAAATAATAATTAGAATAATAATAGTTTAAAATCCTTTCTAACATTGTCTATGGAATATGAATGAATGATGAATATTCCATTCAAATCATTCACATCACGCCCGGCACAGATCACCATTCCCAAAGAGCGTAACATTGTTTCATACGTTCTTCGATTAGTGCGGGCGGCCGTTATTTTCACTTTTCCGTTTATGAGCCAATAAATAACATTAGGTTTATGATGCGAATAAAAAAATATATACCTTCTAAAATGGCCGCTCGCTCGCGAGGTTAAATTTTTAATTTGAAGATACGTTGAAAAACGGGAATGAGGTATTATTAGCATACGGGTTTTCCGTTGTTAAGAGACGGGTCATTTCTAAAGAAATTTTGAGGTTCCTACATGGTAGACAACGCATTTGGCCCCCCCCCGAGGTTGTCTATAATAATACTATTGTTTTTTTTTTTAATTTCAATCAAACAGTTTTAATCAAATTGACAACCGCATTCACTCACACAGGTGCCACAGAAAACCAGCGCTGAGCAGCCACACCGCTGATACAGCACATGCTGAGTGAGTGGAAGCCATTTTTGCTGTTACAACCCACATTTTCTTTTATTTGTAGGTACCTAATTTTATTTCTAATGTAACGCAAAATTAATATTTTTCTTTCTTTCTTTCTTAGGTGATGGTGAAATTTTTTGGAAATACATCCATAATATAATAATATACGAACATAGGTGTTTGTTCTGTGTCTGGGTGTTAATATGTATTATATGTAGGTATGTATTTAATAAAGTCACACAGTCACACTACACTTAGCATATATTTATGCGAATAGAACATAACCAAAGTAAAGGATTTATAGTGTGGTCAAATTCGCTTCGCTTCGAAGTCAAATCAAGCTAACGAATGACGATATACATGGGGATTAAAACAAAATGAAAAAGTGCCAGAATTTCGAAAAATCGGTAATACTTTTTTAATTGGCACCGATTTCACGCATCTGAGCTTTTAACTTGGCCGCTGAGAATAATACTACAACACATAGCTCTAACCGCGAGGAAGATAACTAGCAGTATGAACGATTTAAATTGGCTTTATGCATATTACACAATTGTTCGCACAAATTTTCGACAAGTCTCACAACTCAGTTGGTAGTAACTCTGCCATCAGCGCTGTAGGTAGTTCGATTACCACCCAGGGCAAACATTTGTATGACGAATATAGATGTTTATTCTATGTCTGGGTGTTAATATGTATCATATGTATGTATTTACGAAAAAAGGGATATATAAGTATTATATTAGTTGTCTGGTTCCCATGATACAACCTATGCTTAGCTTACTTTGGGGCTAGATGGCGCGGTGTGAAATGTCTACCAATATCCTACTAATATTATTGCCGTGAAAGGTTGTATGAATGTTTTTTACTCATTCACGCTCAAACGGCTGAATGGATTTGGATGAATTTCGGTACCAAGATAGCTTATATCCTGGATTAACTTATAGGCTACTTTGATCCCGGAAAAAAGTGTTCCAGTGGGACTACTTATTCACCGCGGGTAACACCGCGGGCTACTTTATTTATAATTAGCTACCACTTATGCACGTCAGAATACATGTATTTACACAAAACCACGTTATATTATTGGAACCACGCGTTCATTATTTCTAATCTCCCTCTTATAACTACTTCTGAACTCGTCCAACTTAATTATAAAAGACAATTAGGAGTCTCAACCGCTGCTCCCATCAACTCATGTACAGCAAAATAGCCCTTAACCCCTGAGCAATAGGGGTGCGCGCGGGTGAATTTCTGACGAGGAAATTACGTAATCGTCGTATTAAGAAATTTGGACCGTAACAGCCCTTGCATTTGCGAAATGATTTCTAAAAGGCGTTTGAGTATTTCTTCAAAAAAGATGAGTAAAGTTAGATGTTTGGAACAGATGATGGCATTTCATTAGAATAATTAGAACTTTCTTTTTAAATATAGCTAATTATTAGATTTATTATATTTATTTATTAGAAAAAAAAACCAGTTATTACCTACCCATGATAACGGTAACCCGTTTGAATAAGCATTGATTGTAATTTCTTTGTTATACATTGAGATACGATTAACGTTATATGGGAAATTTGTGCGTATATTTATTTAAGCCTGAACTTTATTGTACGAAATAAAATCGTTTATTCCACTTCCTTCTTTTTGGAGGTTATTGATAAGTAAAAACTACCACTAGTCGAGTAGTGAAAATATTCTAATTGCGCCTCAAATAGGCTCATTTCGTCCTTTTTTCCTGGCCTCACAGTTCAGTTGGTAGTAACCCTGCCTTTTGAGCTGTAGGTCTTAGGTTCAATTCCCACCCAAGAATCTTTTATGTGACGAACATAGATGTTTGTTTTGTGTTTGGGTGTTAATATGTATTATATGTACTTACAAAAAAGTTTTTAAGTATGTATATCAGTTGTCTGGTTCCCATGATACAAGCTATGCTTAGCTTACTTTGGGGCTAGATGGCGCTGTGTGAAATGTCCACCAATATTTATTTTAATTATTATGTTGGATCGCCGATAAACTTAATCACCGGTTATAAAATTCGCATAGACACACTGGTGAAAGCTCATCCATAAGTATGCATACTTACTCGCGAGCCTGTCACCTCTATAACTAAGGTAAAAAGCACATGAAATATTAATAAGGCCCAAGGTAGACGCACAGCGGCTCTCGTCTTGAGTGGCTCAAGTGGCAATAATGTAAGGGTGGTCGCACACAGACGTTAAACACGATTAAAGCGTTTATTACTGCTTTTATTTTTATTTTATAGCGTTAGTGGTAATGCTAGTTTTAATGCTGTATGTTATTTCATTTTCCTCAAAGTTATGTGATGAAATTATACCAACACAGTAATTTTTTTAATAGGTGTGATAACACATACCCATCCATAAAATTTGTGCAGTCTGTCCGGGAAGTGCTGAAACTATACCTGTTAAAAAAGATAGAGAAAGTTGTATTACTGTGTTCTAGTTTGAAAGGTGTGGTTGCCTGTGAAATTTCTGAGACACATGAGACCATTATTATTATTATTACTTCGCCTTTACGTGTCACGTCATTACGAAGCAACTTCTTCGATGCTACCTGCTGAACGTTGAATCCTAGTGCAGAGGGTAAGTGTTGTTTATAGGTTTAGGAAATGTAATGAAATATTATCATGTCATATTTATAGCTCTACACAGCAAACTTTAGCCTTAGAATTTAGTTAAATAGAGTCACTTCACACGTTAATTGACAGCACCAGGCAAAATTCAGATAGGTTGTGTAGATTTTCTAGTTGTATGTCTACTATGACAGGTAGTTTTCCTAATTCCCAGTTGACATTTCTCAACTGACAGAATTGACAGAATGTTTTCTTAAAATAAATAAGACATCTCTAATTATCTCCAACGATATCATGTCAAAGTGTTCTCAAGTGACCAGACGTAGGCATAAAGAAAATTAAAAACAACTTACGACGAAAGAGAAATCACAAGGACTCTTCATTGCGATCATATTAAACTCACCGACTTTCAGGAAAAATAGCCGCTTATCTTCGTCCCTTTATTCTCATCATTAAATCTCATTTGTACAAAAGGCATCTTAAGAGGTTCCCTTAAAGTTGGGTCAAGATTTTTTAATAAAACAAGGAACCTTGAATAGCCCACGACATCTGGTGGCAACTTGTTAAAACCCTTGGGGGGGCTGTGTGGGGGGACAAGTTACGAGCTTACACCTTATAGACGAAGTTGAAAAATTGTGACAAGGTAAAGGGGATTTTTGAGGTACGGACATTTTTTAGAAGGAAAATAATTTTATTTCAGCTGCCAGCGGTTAATTGCCGTATTACAGTTCAAAACGCGATTGCTACTTTTTAAAGGTGTTTTATTTATATAATTTCACAAAAAAGGGAGGTGAATTACTTCTATAATATTGGGTGGAGCAAAAAACAGGCGCAAATTTATCAAACATAAAAACAAAGATGAAATGAAATAAATAATGAAATGAAATAAATAAACTTTTTTTTTATGTGATACACTTACGGAACGAGCCACCAGCCCACCTAGTGTTAAGTAACCTCTGCCCATAACAAGCGATGTATCTTGAGTCCCCTACTAGGTACGACAAGACCCAAGTCGCATCGTATGCGCCCGTAACTCTGAGACGTGTAGGTGGAATGTCTCATGTGCCTGTAGTTTCACAACCACACCTTTCAAACCGGAAAACAGTGAAGCGAATGTGTCACTGCTTGGCGGCAGAAATGGGAATGGTGACAGTACTTCCCCGGACGAACTTGGCGTGAGTTCTACTACTCTTAAAATAGTTATTTTGTTACTGTTTTGTATCAAAATGAATATATTAATAGAAAATATTTTCAGAATCTTAGTAAACATAGACATAGACAAACATTTATTTGCTATTTAGCACACATATACATTACACACAAGAAAATAAAGGAAAGATATATTAAACTTATACAAAGCAAAAATAAGAAAATATTAAAAAAAAACACGAACACATATGAAACATATTTAGCAAATTGGAAAAACAGAAAAAAACAAATGAAACCTATTTGTGTGCTACAACAGCAAAAGGGAAAGGGGTAAAAGATTACAAATTCAAAATTCAGTAGAAAATAAAGAAATACGACTCCGTGAACTCGGTAATTAATATCAGAAGTAAGATTACACAAAATCAAGTTATTTTCGGGAGTTGAGGGATCTTCCGTCATTCCGGCAACTTGCCCGCCCTTTGTAGCCAAAATATATTATCATTAGAGGATCTTTCAGAACAATTGTTAGTGATGACAAGATTTATAATACTTCGTATCAAAATGTGTATTTTGCTTTGCAGTAGGAAATGTTATCACAAATACTTTTACCAAAGCTACTAGTCAGGGTAACTATCAACTGAGATGTGAGGCCAGTCAATTATTTTTGCGTTTGTCCTTAGAACAACAGTGGAATAAGCAGTAGAATTGTTTGTGAAATGTGTTTTCGTCTATTTTAATACTGGAGCTTCGTGATCGCGAAAAGTTAAAAAAGTTAGTTCTTTAGGGATTTCTTCGCTGTTCTCCCCATGGAGGGTCTGATTTCGAACAGGCGGGCGTCTAAACTAGTGATAAGTACGCGTGACTTATGTTTTGAATATTACCTACTGACGTTTCCAAGCCATTTATTTACGAATTCTATAGAAATGAAGTTTTTTTGACAATAATAGTAGGTATCATTCAGGTCATCATCAGCAAGTCAATGACAAAATCAAAAACCTTAACCTTATTTCCATAGAATTCATAAAGAAATGGCTTGGAAACGTCAATAATATTCAAAACATAATGTGACGCCTACTTATCGCTAAGTTTGACGCCTGTTCAAACCCTATCCGACCCTCCATGAGGCAGAACAGACAAGAAATTCCTAACGGAGGGCTTAGTAAGTAATGTCAGTTCACTCGGTCGCACGAACGATAGTGTGTTCCTGGTCACCACTACGCAGTCGCAGCTAACCTGTAACGTAAAAATAAAACGCGTAGCATTTACCTGTCCGTAGGATAATCAATTAGAATACATCTGCGGGTAACTTCGCGAATGTACGTGGGCTTCTGTTTGGTTTGAGCCTAATTCATAGTCCGAACACAAACAGCCCGAATATATATAATAAAATAAATAAATATTGGTGGACATATCACACAGTGCCATCTAGCCATAAAGTAAGCTAAGCATAGCTCATCATGAGAACCAGACTACTGTTTTTTTTGTAAATTCATATAATATAATTAATATAATAAATATTGAGATCCAGGCGCAGAAAAAACATCTATATTCGTCTTACAAATATTTGTCCTGGGTGGAAATCGACCCACGACCTACAGCGCAGGAGGCAGGATAACTACTAACTGAGCTGTGAGGCCAGTCAAAAATATATATTTATTATTATAGCACTTTTAGTAAGTAGTAATAGTAGTAGTAGTAGTAGTAGTAGTAAGTTGAGTTAAGTTGAAGTTAGTTTAGAGCGGTGGCGGGCGGCGTGGGAATGAAGTAAAGTAAGTAAAAACGACCGCGCGAGTCACTGGCTGTGTGTGAACTGGTTTATTGAGTGGTATAGATTATACAATTGTAGTCATTAAAATGCCAATCGGGCTACATTCATTCTTTCTTATAATTGTACGGTTCCGTACAGTAACGTTCAAGTTCTTCGGCCCTTAACAAAAATAGCACAGTAGATCTTTTATATATGAGGTGAAGAAGGTCTGTTTGTACCACCTTTTACTGTGAAATAATATAATCACGCCTTTCCTCCTAAGGGGTAAAAAAGCATAAATCACTATCATTGTAGATTCCGCAATTCTATTGCACTAAATAAATAAATATTGGTAAACATTTCGCACATTGCCATCTAGCCGCAAACTAAGCGAAGCTGTCGTGTTATGGGGACTAGATAACACTCTAACTGTATAATACCCTTGTTTTTTTGTTAATATGTATGCAAATAAATATATATTTACACCCAGATACAGAACAAGCATCACAAATATTTGTCCTGGGAAGGAATCGAACCCACGATCTACAGCGCAGAAGGTAGAGTTACTACCAACAGAGCTCTGAGGCCGGTGTACAAGCACAGACACATACAATCATTACTTTCCATTTCATTACATACATGTTTTTGGTATATTCGGCAGATGTGGTTTTCAGAACGCCCGACTACACATAAGAGGCAGCTGCCTGAAGTTTGCGACAGATGGCGCCACATGATTGATGGAGCCAACTTAATTATGATCCCCTTATTCTTAAAATTTTTCTTTTGACTTGCCAACTCCTGCTCAAGTCAGACAATCGACTTGGTGAAATGTTTTCGCATTTTTTCCCGCGAGATTTACATAATTCTAACCTTTATTTACTCGAAACTAAGTTAGATTTTGTTTTGGAACATTAATCAAGATAAGAAAAAACTTACTTGACTTAACTTTTCAAACTGAAATAAAAAATCACAGAAGAACTATTTAAAGTCGTGCGATTTTCGTTTCTCAATTACGACCATAGATGAACTACCCATATATATATTGCTCACAACATTTCTAGAGTTGGTCATTAGCAAATCTGTCTCTTGTTTTATCCGTGTAAGTAACTGAATAAGCAGATGGCCCACCTATTAGTTAAGGAGAGTCTTTCGCCTAATACAACTTATAACCTTTCGTCGCTCTGAGACTTGGAAAGATGGAACGCCTCATGTGCCTGTAATTTCACCGGCACCATTAAGGAAAGAGCTTATGGGGCTGAATGGGTATATCTGCAGTATTTTCCCGTTCAAACATTTCACTTACAGTTGTTTTTACTGCTACTTATCTATACAAAGTACTTTCTCAATATACTCTCTTTAGCACCAATTAAAAAGACCAATGAATATTAAAGATGATAAAAAAAATATATGTTAAAATTACATTCATTATCATTAATAAATTATGTTTATTATATGGTTAAATCATAACAGCCTATGATGTGTAACGTCGAAAGATATTCTCAGATGTCAATGTATTTATTTTATTTATAGAGAAGCTGGTTTATATAATTATTGATTAGCTAATTTGTGTTTTGTCCTTCTCTGTAACAGATAGTTTTGAATTCGTGCGATAAAGACAAAATACGAACTTAACTTAACTTAACCAAAAGTTTGTACACGTTTAAACGTCAATAATTAAAATAAATTAATTTTGCTATTATAGATTAAAATTTACCATTTATTTCTGCTTTAAAAGATTATCATACCTTCAATTAACAAAGCTATATTGGATTATAAAATGATGATTATGAAATGATGATGATTATAAAATGGATAAACAATAACTCGTATAGACAGCATCCGATCAAATGGATTGGTTTCTAATGGATTAGAGACGAGAAAAATTCAATCTCCATAAATATCGATGAAAGTACAATGACCAATAATAATAATAATAATCATTTTATACCACAAAAACCTAAAATTACGTATTAAATTAAGTACGAGATGACTCAAGTCGCATTGCGTTGCGTCCATCACCTCGAGACGGGGATGTTACGTCTCATAAAATTGCTGATTAACTATATTTTAACTTAGCTACGAAATGCCTACGGCGCGTGAGCTACTGAGCTCCAGATCTACAGAGCGTAGAACGTAGCTACGGTGTTTCGCAGAGAGAACTAGTAAAGTGAGTAAAGTATAGTTTGTTAATAATTAACTTATCTTTAACAAGTCATTACAAAAAACCTCAAGAACATACTCCCCATATGCATCATGTGCATAATTTCAGCTGAGTCGTTTCGTGAACTTGGTTTAAAATCAAATATTTAATACTAGCTGTTGCCCGCGACTTCATCCCCGTGGAATTCGGTTTTATCATCTCGGAAAAGTAGCCTAAGTTACTCCTTGTTACATCAGCTATCTTCCAGTGAAAGTCCCGTCAAAATCGGTCCAGCCATTTCAGAGATTAGCCGGAACAAAAAGACAGACAGACAAAAATTGAAACAAAATGTTGTTTTGGTATATGTACCGTGTATACATCCATATGCACTTAGTAAAAAGCGGTTATTTTAATATTACAAACAGACACTCCAATTGTATTTATTTGTATAGATCAAATCAATCAAGAAGTAATTTACAAGTATGTAAACACCCTAACGATTTTGAATACAGATTAGATATACTAATCAAAGCTGAACGATATAACCAAATTGGTTATGCAAAACGAGTTAGCAATTCATTATAATGACACTAGATTACGTAAACACTATCACTACTAACCAAAATTAATTCCGGCCCGTAACCACAATATAAACAACCTATAATTCCAGATACCCGCAAAAACATAACCGTTCCGATAAGCGCTTGAGCTGTGTTGCCCCACTTATATTTTATGATTAGATTATGATCTTTTCTTTGATCATGATTTAGCGAAAAATCATGATCAAAATCATGATCATGATTTAGCATTGACCATTTATCTATATAAATAAAAATGAATCACCGAAAAGTTTGTACGCGCATAACTTCCAAACGACTGAACCAAATTGGATAAATCTTTCTTTTATGTTAACACATAAATATGTAATATAAAGAAAATTGTAACGGATAAGAATTAATAGGTTGTAAGTATTATTTATTCAATTGTTGGTTGCTATTTCGATTATATCTGAATTAACCGATTATTCCCCCTGTAGATGGCAACATCGTATCGATTATGCGTTAAAATTTTAGCCAATATTTTATCGACATTATATTATGAACGTTTCGCGCAACGCTAACACAATCGAATCTATTTGTCTTGGCTTGTTTCATATTTAAATGTGACGGTATTTGTAGAATCAATCGATCTTTGCCGAAATACGAATCGGAACTTGATTAATTATGTCAATAGCACAGTGTAGTAGCTTACGGTAACGGCACATATTAATTACATAGGTATAATAACATTATACATATCTACTTAATCCGCCAACTTTCCGGTTATACAGGCCTGGTTGCCTGTGAAATTACAAACACCTGATACATTCCACCTTCACATCTCTAAATTATGGGTGCAGTCGCTAGTATTGCTCAGGTCACTCAGGTCTTTCCATAACTAGGGGAGGATTTAGTAAACTTGAGTTGTATTGCTGTTGCCTATAGGTAGCGGTTACCACTTAACATCAGGTGGGCCGTCAGCTCGTTTTATACCCAAAATTACATAAAAAAAGAAGCTTTCAAGTCGAGCGTATTGCGTGAGTCTGTAAGCCCTCAAATATATCATTGTAACGACACACAAATCACGAGTACATTCACACGTGGGGGGCTCATAACGCTGCTCATAAACCGGAGCTCACGGAGGGCCGCTATTAATGGCCCACAAATCCTCCCATCGGCCTATCTTGGTGACCCATCGGCATGGTCCGATAGTGGCCGACCTCGGCCTGAATATCTCTCAGACTGAGATCGTCAGTCTTTTTCTGGAATTAATAACAATATACGAGTTAATATTTATTTTGACTGGCCTCCTAGCTCAGTTGGTAGTATAACCCTGCCTTCTGCGCATTGGTGGACATTTCACACAGCGCCATCTAGCCCCAAAGTAACTAAGCATAGCTTGTATCATGGGAACCAGACAACTGATATAATACTAATTTACTTTTTTTTGTAAATACGTTTATACCAACACCCTGACACAGACCAAACACCTACTTTCGTCACACAAATTTTTGTCCTGGATGGGAATCGAACTCACGACCTACGCGCAGAAGGCAGGGTACCAACTGAGCTGTGAGGTCTATCAATAAAGTAGAACTTGAAGCAGTCTAGGTCAGAGCTTCCAAAACGGCCGGCGGCTCGACAGATGTCGAATAAATCCGAGGTAACAAAACTTACTGATTTGGTGCTTTGAATGAGAATCGAAATGTCGGGTTGCAATCGTAGGGCGCGCAGCTTTATGTGACTTTCAACTTGAAGAAATGACGAGAGTTCAGTGTGCGTTGTTTTTCTGAACTTTTATTGTGGGAGGTGGAATGGGAATGGTGTCTTATCCTGGGTGTCTTTTGGCCTGAAACGATTCACGATTTGGACTTGTTTGGCGTAACGCAGAAATTTATTTTGGGTGAAAACAAAGTCTATACAGATATAGTAGCTGTAAAGTAGTGCCCTAGGTTTCTCTGTCGCAGGTGACATGTTTACATGCAGAAGAATCGATTACCGTATGTGGTTACAAATTATTTTACTTCCGTACGGATATATTATTATTATTCATTAATATTCTTTAAGTTAACAAACTTGCTAAGCCTTATAATGGAAAAAAATAACCTTATAGTGGAAACTTCACTGATTTCTGTATTATATATTAGTATTAATGTAACATGACTCATGAACTGTTTGCTTCCCAAATAAAGCAAAATAAAAAAATAAAAAGACACTAAAGTGATAGATTAGCAAACACTTGGAATTACTTAATCTTAAGTTTTATGTAATAAAGTTACAGAACGAGCAGATGTCCCACCTTGTGTTAAGTGATAATCTCTGCCCATAACAAGAATACGACTTGGGTCCTGCAATACTTATGTAGAAAAAGACCCAAGTTTGATCGTGCCTCTAACACTGAGAGGCGAAGGTGGGATGTCTCAAGTGGTTGTAATTTCACCGGCAACCACACCTTTCAAACTGGAACATCATAACGGGAATGTATCACTGGTTGGCGGCAGAAATGGGTGTAGGGGTAGTACTTCCGCGGATGGACTTGGCATCAATTCTACTGTCACCTCTACTTTATTTCTCAACTGTTTAATTAGACTATACAAAAAGCGCTAAAATCCCTCAAGGGACCTAAAATAGTTTTAATCAAGCTATTAACGTTGCAAGTAATTAGACATTACAACGCTTCTATGATATTCTCCTTTCGGGACTAATATGTTATGATGATTAAAACATTTCATAGGTAGGTACTCTATTTATGTATTATTATATCTTATATATCTACTATACTTACCATAATAAACTAAAATGTACACTAATAATTAAAACAAATAGCTACCTAGAATCAGTATTGCTGTGACCTAACAGGGTATATGTTTGTAACCTATAAATATATTGAGATCTTTGTTACAACATAGCAATAAATGCTTTGAATTTGGAAAAAAAACTCCAAAATATAATACTCTGTGTGGATTTCAAAAATTCATCTCTATTGTCGGAGAAATTGTTTTTAAGAGCAGTAGAACTCTCGCTATGTTCGTCCGGGGAAGTACTGCCACCATGCCCATTTTTGCCGCCAAGCAGTGATACATTCCCGTTACGATATTCCAGTTTGAAAGGTGTGGTTGCTGGTGAAATTACAGGCACATGAGACATTCCACCCACACGTCTCAGAGTTACGGGCGCATACGATGCAACTTGGGTATTGTCGTAACTAGTAGGGAGGACCCAAGTCACATCGGTTGTTATGGGACGAGGTTACCACTTAACACCAGGTGGGCCGTCGGCTCGTTCCGTAACTAAAACACATAAAAAAAATAGAACCCTATTTTCTCAGCGACGTAAATAGCAAAATACAGTATAACGTAAGGAATACGACCGAAATTACTTAGATAGAGAAAAGTACGACAAAACCGAGTGAGGCTCTTGGCTTATCGCAAATCCATCTGCTATTTTCCTCAACCGTTTAGCTGGATCTTCTTTCCCGCAGCCTGGATGCCGCAGCATTCAATGTCTTATAGAAGCGAATGTCAATCTTACTAATATTATAAACGTGAAAGTTTGTATGGATGTTTGTTACTCTTTCACGCTCAAACGGCTGAATGGATGTAGATGAAATTTGGCAGATAGCTTATATCCTGGATTAATACATAGGTTACTTTGATTCCGGAAAATTGCAGTGTTCCCATGGGATTACTTATTCATCGCGGGTAATACCGCGGGGCGCAGCTAGTCTTATATATTAGTACCTGAACATCCAGTTCGTACATCCATTTCGGCCTTCATCATACCCTCCTTTAGGGGCTTCTTGTCTAAAGACATGGAGGGTCAGATAGGGCTTGAACAGGCGTCAAACTTAGCGATAAGTACGCGTGACCTTATGTTTTGAATATTTGAGCACATATATTGAGCACTAAAAAATCAGACGCAAAGATAGAAATCTCCTAGAAATTTTAAGTGAGAAAATTCCGAAACGAGCAGGTGATCGGTGTAAAGTATTAACCTCTGTCCTTAACAAGCAATACGACTTAGGTCATCCCCTATTTAATCACAACAAGACCCAATTATTACTAAAAAACGAATAAATACGCAATCTTAATTCTCAGTCATCTTGGAAATTACAGTCGTTCACATCACATGGGCAATCTGCTCAACTCAGCACTTTAAATAAATCAAATCTATTATTTCCTATCTATTAACTTAGAACTGACGTCAAACTTCGCGATAAGTAGGTTTGCCTGATCTTATGTTTTGTTTACGTTTCCAAACCATTTTTCATGAATTCAATGGAAATAAATACTTTGAATAATAAAAGGCACAACTTTAAACTTTACTTCTAATAAAATATTAGTAAGCAAGCAAAAGTACTCACGCATTTCCTTTTTTTATAGATTTAGGTTAGTTTTGGTGTAGTTTCCTTTCTTCGTTTTCTTATTCCGTTGCATTCCCGTAACTCAACCTCTACACGTATGCACATTATGGTGAGTGCTCGGTTCTAACAGCTAACGGCTAATTGGACGGTTATTTTAACTGTAACGGTTATTGCGGCAGTTAAACGGCTCAGATTGACTCTTCAAATCGCTGAAAGCTTAAATTTTACTTGTATTCAAGTTTACTGAATACTTGAATTTGGCTTGTAGTTTACATGAGATCACTTATGGGTGAGATCAAACGTTTTTTTTATTATAATAATAAATATTGGTATATTGACAGTACTTACAAAATACTACAGACCGCTGTAACGGAGGTGGGCGTTGATACCTGCGATAAGTTTTATTAATTCTGCAGATATCATCCTCTCTCAATTAGTGTAATCCCCTGTTTTGATCCCCTAATAATTATATCATGGTCATAGCCTCATGGTGGAAACTTCACTGGTTTCGTGTATAATTTATTAGTGTTAATTTAACATGTTTTATGTACTGTTTGTTTCCCAAATAAAGCAAAATAAAATAAATTAAAATAATATTTAGTTTTGAAAATATATGCAATAAAATATCTTGTAATTCTACTGCAGTACCGTTAGGTTACGCTTGCAAAGATTGAATATCTGAGCTATTCTCCCCGGAGCAGGTCCGCAGATAGTCACGTAATCGCATTGGCCGTGAGATTAAACCCGGCCCTCATCTCCGCCGCGCCGGCTGATTTATGAACTGACAAACAAACTGACGAATGAAAAACTTGTTTATATCCTTTTGTACGGGTTGCACTTTACAATTGTTAAGTCATTTACAATAGGTAGGGGAGGGCACAAAACGTTTGCTTTTTATGGGCAGAAGTTACCATACCAGGTGGGCCATATGCTCGTTCCATAAAATCGAAAACCGTTATTTTTACTAATCTGAGGTAGTTGGGTCATGTATGCCTTGCCTTCCAAAGCTTAATTTACAAAATACTTAAAATAAACGTTAACAAACAAACATTCCAAGAATTATCTTATCTTAACAACAAAGAAAGTAATTTGGTCCCCCTGTAAGGCAGACGACACACGCACAAAGGGACAATGGGTCTCATAATACACGTGACGTACGCAGGTGTGCGCCCGCCTTTATAATATATTTTGTGGATTATATTTGCCTCGATAGCAATAACGTATGTCGGTTTGAAATTAAAATGCGACATAAACGGCGATGGAAATATTTATGTAAGGATCAGTTCAGATAGATGGGACGAAATCGCAATTAAATACTTGCCTAACTGCTGATGCAAAAGTCGTTCTTTTTTTTTCTTCGCGTTCTAAGTCAGTAATTTTATTCCAAAAAAAAAACAAAAAATTCAGGAATTATAAATGGCTTGAGTAACTTCTAGAACATTCAAAACACAAGGTCACGCGTACTTGTCGCTAAGTTTGACGCCTGTAAACGATGTCCGACCCTCCATGGAGAAGAACAGGCAGAAAACCCGAAAGGGATTACTTTTTTTCAACAACCCTTGCACGATCCTTGTTCAAGTAACGTAAAAGAGTCAATAATATGAAATACTCAAATCCATTTTTATTTTATTTTTTTATAGGATAGACGAAACATTACAAATAATTATGTGGGCGTACGTTGCAACGTGTCCCCCGGGTGGTGCTAAAGTAACAGTAGAACTTGTGCTAAGTTCGCCCGGAGAAGTACTGCCACCACACCTGGTAATCTGCCGCCAAGCAGCGCTGCACTCATATTGCTGTGTTCCAGTGGAAGGGAGTGGGTGCCGGCGAAATTGCAGGCGCATGAGACGTAACATCCCCATCTCGTCTCGTTTCTTATGACGCAACGCAATGCGGCTTGAGTCATCTCGTACTTTGGTGGAGACTCGTAATCGAGTCGTATTGCTGTCGTCTATGGGCGGCGGTTACCACTTAACATCAGGTGGGCCGTCAGCTGATTCCGTCACATAAAAAACTGGTAGACATACACAGCCGTCTAACCTCAAACTAAACACAATAACTTTTGTATGTGTGTTATAATTATAATAACAGATAATTTTACAGGCTTCTCCTACACGACAGGCATCGAACAGTAGTCGGTGTGCAATCAATTCCTAAAATAGCGGTTAGGCCGCTTGCACACTGCTCTTAATCGGATAAAGGGGATTCGTGCGCGCCGCGGTCATGCGTTATGTGTGCGGCGAGCCTAACCGTAGTGCCCTAACAACAGAGACACGATTTTAAATCGTTGGTAGAACTTATGTTAAGTTCGTCCGAGAAAGTACTGCCACTATAACCATTTTTGCCGCCAAGCAGCACTGCATTCGAGTTAGTGTTACGGATTGAAAAGTGTGGTTGCCGGTAATATTACAGGCCCATGTGATAAGCAATGGAGCGACTTTTTTCAGATATAATAATAATAAATAAATATTGGTGGACATTTCACACAGCGCCATCTAACCACAAAGTAAGCTAAGCATAGCTTGTATCATGGGAACCAGACAACTGATATACTACATAAATACTTTTTATTTTGTAAATACCCACATATACCCAATACATATTAACACCTAGACACAGAACAAACACTTATGTTCGTCACACAAATGTTGGTCCTGGGTGGGAATCGAACCTACGACCTACGCAGAAGGCAAGGTTAGTAACCAACTGAGCTGTGAGGTCTGTATATTGCGTAGAATGTTAATAATGTTGCGATTTTATGTCGCGGTTCTGTAAACTGTGAACGTCTCCAGCGTCTAAACTCCTGAAATGTGGTTACTCTGTATGTAATGTGCAGCTTTTGGCTTCGAAACAAAATAAGTAGACTCTACATTATTGAAATTATTTTAAATAATCACACAGTCTGCAAAACGGTGGTCCCAGGTTCATTCTCCAATAGGGGCAAATATTTAGTTTGATGTATGACACCCTAGACTTGTGCTCATTTCAGAAATGTTTGCCTTGGTATGGAATTGCACCTAGGACCTTAGCCGGCTGGCCTTACAGCTAAAGTAGCTTAAGTTACTCCTTGTTACATCAGCTATCTGCCAGTGAAGGTCCCGTCAAAATCGGTCCAGTCATTTCAGAGATTAGCCGGAACAAACAGACAGACAGACTCAGACAAAAATTGTAAAAAATGATGTTTTGGTATATTTACCGTGTATACATCCATATGCACTTAGTAAAAAGCGGTTATTATAATATTACAAACAGACACTCCAAATTTATTTATTTGTATAGATGTATAGATTATATCAGTTGTCTGGTTAGCATGATACAAGCTATGCTTAGCTCACTTTGGGGCTAGATGGCGCTGTGTGTACTACATAATGTATACCAATATTTATTATACAAATTCAGCATCCAAACTAAAGCCTCGCGTCAAAATTTAAAAGCAAATAAATTGACCTGGATCCTCATGTACATAAACGCTGGTGTCGCTTCAATGTATCGATGTAGGCTTGACACGGCATCAATAAACCATGAAGCTTGGAGACGTAATATTACACAGAGCTGCTTGTTTGCATTTTACTAGCAGTAGAACGTCCGGGGTAGAACGTACTGCCACCATGCCCATTTCTGCCGCCAAGCAGTCATCCATTCGCTATACTTTATTCCGGTTTGAAAGGTGTGGTTGCCGGCGAAATTACTGGCACATGAGACATTCCACCTACACGTTTTCCAGTTACGGGCGCATACGATGCGACATGGGTCTTGTCGTACCTAGTAGGGGAGGACCCAAGCCGCATCGGTTATGAGCAGAGGCCACCTGCTCGTTCCGTAACTGTAGAACATAAAAAGTTACATGTAAGAAGAAAAACTGCCATAGTTTTGCTAAACAAATAACGGAATAAAAATTCATAATTAAATATGAATAATTATTTATTAACTAAGAAATAAATTGGCTTGTACTGGCTTAAGTCCTTAAAATATAAATATACAGTCAGTCAGGCGTCACAGCTCATTTGGTAGTAAACGCTGTAGTTCGTGGGTTCGATTCCTACTCAGGACAAACATTTGTGTGACGAATATATATAGATGTTTGTTCTCTGTCTGGATGTTAATGTATGTATGTATTTACAAACGAAAAGTATATTCTATCAGTTGTCTGGTTCCCATATAACAAGCTATGCTTAGTTTCGGGCTAGATTGCGTTGTGTAAATTGTCCACCAATATTATTATATTATATTATACATAGTGAGAATCTGTAATTTGCATTAAGATTTTACTTATAAGTTCTCAATTGTAAATTTTTCTAAGTACTATTGATTTTAGGATAATAATAAAATAAAAAAACTAATATTTTGTGTGTTCGTATGAACTGGGCCCAAAGGTTTATATCACAGTTATTACTCTCTGTTACGAAGCGTTGCACCTGCTCGCACAGGCGCTGGTGAAAATGGAATGTTTTTATCGTGTTTTAATAGGACGAGCTTTTTTATTTCTGGTCGATGGTCAAAGCTAACACGCGAGCGCGCTGTACCAATACTCTTATTTGTTTTTAACGAAAACCTGTTGTATTACTCTGACCTCATAGCTCAGTTAGTAGTAACCCTGCCATCTGCACTGTAGGTCGTGGGTTCGATTGCCACCCAGGACAAACATTTATGTGAGATTTGTAACATTGATGTTTATTCTGTGTCTGGGTGTTAATATGTATTATATGTATGTATTTACAAAAGAAAGTATATAATTATGTATATCAGTTGTCTGGTTTCCATGATACAAGCTATGCTTAGCTTACTTTGTGGTTAGATGGCGCTGTGTGAAATTCTCACCAATATTTATTAATTTTATTTCATTTATTTCTACGTAATGTGTTTTGTAGTCCGTGGTGATAATTTGTGTCCAAATCATAAGTTGGCGTCGACAATGGGCTTCGCTGAGACATCGTTTAGCTTACTGGTTATGTTCGGGTCTGTATTTGGATGTGAGTGCAGTAAAAGGGTCATCAATTATTATTCCCTGCATGTGTACAATCGATCCACTCATTACCAGATAATCACATGCATTTAGCATTTAGGCATTAGCTTCAATGCGCTGCTGTAAACCTTATTTAGGATTTCTGGTGCTTTAACAACTTTATTGGAAATATTCTAACAAACATTTAAAAGAAACTTCTTATAGGGGGGCCACGTTGCTCGCGTCCGTAGGTGATAACCCTCTGAATCCCTACACGTGTCGCCCGGGTGGTGCGAAAGGAGCAACCCAAAATAGCAGTAGAACTTGTGCTAAGTTCGCCCGGAGAAGTACTGCCACCACACCTGGTAATCTGCCGCCAAGCAGTGATGCACTCGTGTTGCTGTGTTCCGGTGGAAGGGAGTGGGTGCCGGTGAAATTGCAGTCGCATGAGACATAACATCCCCGTCTCGGGGTGATGGACGTAACGCAATGCGACTTGAATCATCTCATACTTTGCGAAATACTGCATTCTCAAAACGGTGAAAGACAACATCGTGAGAAAACCGACATGTCCTAGAAAAAAAAATTCGAAGACATGTGTCAAGTGCACGAAAGGAGCCTCTTTGCGGCGCACTTAAAATCCTTTCATAAGACTGGTTCGAGAGAACCAGTAATCGAATAGTAGAGAGATAGATGTGACTGGCCTCACAGCTCAGTTGGTAGTAACCCTGCCTTCTACGCTGTAGGTCGTGAGTTCGATTCCCACCCAGGACATATATGTGACGAAGATAGATGTTTATTCTGTGTCTGTGTTGATATGTTATATACGTATGTATTTACATTTGGTTCGAGAGAACCAGTGACTCGAATAGAACAGAATAGTTTACTTTAAATCAGGTGGGCCATCTGTTCATTCTGTAAATTGCTCACATAAAAATGTGTACTTCATACAGTGAGAACGGCCGTGTAATTAAAAAGAATTGAACGTTTTTCGATGCATTTGGAATCGTTGAATAAAATTTACATCTATCTTTTCTGTTGTTATTATCCAGCGAGGAAATGCTGCCAGTGGTTTGGGCACGATTGGACATTGTAGTGAGTTGGATCAGTTGAGCTATCTATAGATCATTGGAGAGGTCTTTAGATAGCTCAGTGGAATCTGTGGTCTCATTTTTTTTAATATTTCATATTTCTTATTTAACAATTAAAAAACTTACACCAAGGCTAAGATTGGGAACTGGCTCTTAAGCAAATCTTCTGGAACATACAGTTACAATTGTTCGCCGCACTTTTTCAGGTTGAGGATGGTACCTATCCACAGAAAAAAATGAGTATTCATCATACCATCACGCTTAAGTTAAGAAACGACCAAGATGGCTCTGTTGTTAAACTCTAAACCATAACAAAACAAACCATCTTAGGTATTCTCCCCAATTTATGCGTTATGTGTGAATACATTATTGAGCATTAATTAAGTCACATAATAGATTATTTACGTAGTATTACTAAAAACAGTCTGGTCAGTGCTGTGACTGTCCATGCCTGTGGTCGCTTTACCGTTTTTCATTTCCTCCCCACAATCGTGCAAACAAATGCCCGAAGATGATGTCACAGTTGTAGCGGGCAGCGTAGCGGTTGAACTCGCAATTCAGTGGTGGGGGAATCGTTCTAACCTAGAATGGACATAGGGTTACCCTAGGTAAGCCGCTGAGCCAAACCGCTTTTCAGCCCCAGGCACGTCGTATTTTTGACTAATATTTGTTTTATTTCTCTGTTAGTCCTAATTTCTTATTTTTAGCTGCATAATTTTCATTTGTGACTGTGTCTTGTGCTGAATAAATGTTTTTTCTTTCTTTCTTTCTTTCTTTCTAGGTATGCAAGTGGTAGTTTTTAATTTAGCCTTTATTGTTTTTAATTTAGGCTACAATTAATTAATAATGGTATATTATAACATTTTTGAAAAGCCAGCTTTCTTATAATGTTACTTTCTTTCTTAATTTTGAGTAGGTATGTCGTACTGCAAATGTAATTTTTTCTTGCGAGAATCTTCTTCGCACGATCAAGCTCTCAATTTGATGCAACGGCGTTTAAATTGAAAGTCGGGGTCTGTACTATTAGGCCACCATTCCACGTGCTCTACACCGCTATAGTTGTAACGACAGAGCTGAACCTCTTTACTCGTTTTACAACTGAACTGTATTCGTTTTTAATTGCTTTGCTTTTTCGTCTTTCAACGCAGCAATTAATTCTTAGTAACGACGCCATAATTTTTTTCGTAGCACACAAAATCTAGGACATAGCGGATTTTAAAAAGATCCTCATATCAAGCTAGTTCTAATTATTCTGCATTTTCACATTTAATATAAAAAAGTTGCAGTTTATATAACTAATTATATTAGCCGTTTTCGAATGAAAACGTACAGCCATCATACCTAATTCTGATAAGAAATGATAGTGCCTTATCTGGTATTACTGTATTCCGTTTAAAGAGGTTTTATAGGTGATGGCTATACATGCTCATTTTGGTCTCAAAGCCGTAATGCACTCGCGTTACTGTGTTCCAGTTTGAAAGGTGTGGGTGGCGGTGAAATTACAGGCACATGAGACATTCCCACACGTCTGAGTTAAGGGCGCATACGATGCGTCTTAGATCTTGACGTACCTAGTAGGGGAGGACGCAAGTAGCATCGGTTGTTATGGGCTGAGGTTACCACTTAACACCAGGTGGGCCGTCGGCTCGTTCCGTAACTGTATCACACAAAAAAAACAGCGATTAATTTGTTAAATGCTTACGCTATTAAATGAGGCATACCCTACCCTCGAGCCTTCAATTTCCTCCCTCCAGACCATGATATTGAATTGGCCCATTGAGTACATAATAGGACACATGTCATGTGTGAAATTGCCCGAAAAATGAGTGCCATTCGTATGTTTGTAAATAAGTTATGAGGAATTTGTAAGGATATATTTGTATGGAATCGTTCAGTGGGAATTCGTTGAATATTGTCGTTTTGTAAGCTATGAAATTTAGATACTTTTAGAAGCTGACATTGAATTACTGAAAGCTTTACTTTGAAACGTTATAGCTTAGCGAATGATTAGCTAGCTAGTGATTTCAAATGAATTTATCTAGTCACAGATGATAAAACAATAATTCATCAATAATATTACAGCTTAATCTCACAACGCAGCTGCTAGTAACTCTGCCTTCTGCGCTGTAGGTCGTGGGTCCGATTCCCACCCAGGACAAGCATTTGTGTGACGAGCATTGATGTTTGGTCTGTGTCTGGGTGTTAATATGTATTTATATGTATGTATTTACAAAAAAAAAGTATTTACGTATGAAATCAGTTGTCTGGTTCCCATGATATTATTATAATTATATTCATATTTACTTAGCTTACTTTGAGGCTAGATGGCTGTGTGAAATGTCCACCAATTTTTATTTATTTTATTCTTAATCCCAGCAGGTGGTGAACAACAGTGCTCTCTGCCTACCCCTTTGGGAAACAGGCGATTTTTATGTACACCATTATACGAAAGATTCCTTTAATAGTAGTGTACAGGCGATTAAATTTCTTATGTAATATTAGAGGGTAGGAAGTTACAACTGGGTCAGCTAGTGTCAAGATATTTTGCATCAGTCAAGCTGTCTTGACTGATGCAAAATATCTTGAATATCTTGAAAAAGGTAAACTACAGAGTTTACCATACACCCCCTCAACCCCCCCCCCCACCCCCCGCACAGTGAGGGTGAGTGACGTCACGCGAGCAGTCCCACGTAGTTTTACTGACTCGAGAAAATAGTCTGATGTGGCCAGAAAAAGCGCGATTGTGTTTACTATATCTTTAATTATTAAGTTGAGGAAAGAAAACAAAGAGAGTTATTAAGAGCAGTAGAACTCACGCCAAGTTCGTCCGGGGAAGTACTGCCACCACGCCCATATCTGCAGCCAAGCAATAACGCATTTGCGTTACTGTATTCCGGTTGGGTGTGGTTGCCGGTGAAATTACAGGCACATGAGACATTCCCACCCGTCTCAGAGTTACGGGCGCATACGATGCTACTTGGGTCTTTTCGTATTGGGGGACCCAAGTCGCTTCGGTTGTTATGGGCAGAGGTTACCACTTAACACCAGGTGGGCCGTCGGCTCGTCTCGTAACTGTATCACATAAAAAAACTATACATAAAAAAAAGCAAAAAGCTTAGGGACTTACCGTATGTAAAGAACCCAGTTGGCTTTGTGCGTGTAATGTGGTAATCATGTGCCAGTAATTTGACCTGCATCAATGTCTCAAGTGGGAACACTAATATGGTCACGTAACTACAAATCAACACTACATTGATGGTACTCCTGTGGACGGACTTGGAACGACGGCTACTGCAATAGAATTCTCGACACTAGAATAACAACTTGCAACTCTTGAAGTCAACGAGAATAGACATTTATGCACCCAGAACACTAGATATTTAGGGGGTTGCTTTTGGCTCGGTCTATTTGGAACACTTTATCGAAACTTCGCTTGTGTGGTAGGTACTCGAAATAAATAAATAAATATTGATGGACATTTTACACAGCCCCAAAGTAAGGTAAGCGTAGCTTGTATGATGTGAACCAGACAACTGATATAATACTTATATACTTTTTGTAAATACATAAATACATAGTAACAACTGGACAGAAACATCAATGTTCATCACATAAATGTTTGTCCTAGGTGGGAATCGAACCCACGACCTACGGCGCAGAAGGCATGGTTACTACTAACTGAGCTGAGGCCAGTCAGAGGTGAATATAAGGTATCTTTCGTGTTATCAACATTTAACGTGTTCTCAAAATTTTAGAAAAAGCTTTTCTCTTTTTGTTACAGGAAAAAAGGTTATAAGGACATACATACTTTACCTTTTATTATATTAGTGTGACTGTGGCTTTGCGATAGTAACATTAACTATTTACGACGAAATGAAACGAACGAATGAACTTTAAGAAGAAACGCGGCACGAAACATTAATCTCTGAATAGTATAAAAGTAGTATAAAGTTTCTCCGCTTACTTTTTTTAAATCACGTAACGGTCTTTGACACGGTTTTCACTCATATGGGGACTCAAATCGCTCGCGTCCGTATGTGATTACCCTTTGAATTTCTACATGTGTCCCCCGGGTGGTGCGAAAGGAGCAACCTAAAGTAGCAGTAGAACTTGTGCTAAGTTCCCCCGGAGAAGTACTGCCACCACACCTGGTAATTTGCCGCCAAGGAGTGATGCACTCGTGTTGCTGCGTTCCGGTGGAAGGGAGTGGGTGCCGGTGAAATTACAAGCGTATGAAACGTAACATCCCTGTCTCGGTAATGGACGTAACGCAATGCGACTTGAGCCATCTCGTATTTTGGTGGAAACGACGGTATGTTGTCTATGGGCGGCGGTTACCACTTATCATCAGGTGGGATGTCAACTTTTTCCATCACCTGTACACATAAAAAAAAGAATAAAAGAAAGAGTTATAAACGAGGAAGGTTGCTGTATTTGATTTGTAAATATTTATACGAAATGTATGAAGTATCACGGAGTTTATAAAAATCTGTTATTTGTACTTTTTTTATACATTCCTCATTTTTAATACAAGATACAAGTTATTTATTGCATAACCAAGTAGTAAGCTGCAACCTTGCGAAGCTGGGGCGGGTAGATAGTATATACTTTTTTGTAGCTTCTTTTGTGTAAAGAATCATCCCGCTGTTTCCATGGCCCACTGTCAAAATTAAAACAACATTCGTATTCATTGTCGGAATACAAGTTTTACTGCCGCCAATTTAAATCAATTCCCGCGGAAGCGACATAAAACCACGGGAACCCGTAAACAAACCAAGGACGGAACGGTAGTTTCGATCGATGACTTTCGATAATGGGAATTAGTTGCAAAAAATTCGGGTAATAGATCCCTTTGATAATAACTGATTGGTTAGGGCGGAAATAAATTATTGATTACGCTCAAATGTTCGTTACAAATGGGGCAATTGAATGGTGCAATAGGGGTTTTTTGCATTGCAAGAAGATCTCCAATAATATCCATATAATAATAATAATAATATCCAATATCACACAAAAGCTATAAATTTCGTTCTAAAAATTGATAGTAAGATTGATATAAGTTAAAGATAAATTAATAATACTATTCATATATGAATAAAAAATTTGGCAAAAATCACTTGAAGAAAGAGTCTAAAATAATTTCAATATATAGAAAACTTTATATATTATTTATTAAAATTTATTTCTGGATTAGTTTTGCACTTACATAGTACTGCTACTAATAAATTACGGATGTTTTTAATAGGTTATCTTGCAAGCATAATTATAAAATTAATTAACTAGCTGAAACGAAATCAACACTCGCGCCAGCCCGCAATCCAACAAATAAACAGTAAGCAAACACATCCATTACAGTTATTGCCGGTTAGCGCTGCCGTTGTTCAGAGCTTTCGGCTTCGGCTTAACGTGATTTAGCCAAACGTTAAGCCGAACAATAAAATCTTTTTTTGAACAGTAGAACTCTCGCCAAGTTCGTCCGGGGTGGTACTGCATCATGCCCATTTCTGCCGCCAAGCAGTAACGCATTCGCGTTACTATATTACGGTTTGAATGATGTGGTTGCCGGTGAAATTACAGGCACATGAGACATTCCACCTACACGTCTCACATACAGCATACAGCATCTTGCCACATAGCCATATATGTTATGGCCGTTTGGATCTAGCTTTGTGCTGTAAAAGTAATCACATTTCTCAATCAAAAAGAAAATAATATGGCTGTTTCGGAAACAGATATAATGGTGTTTATACCGAAAAAATACGCTGTTTCTGTGGGTATGATCCGGAGCAAGCTGCGGAAGCCAAACTTTAAGTAAAAGCTAGTTTAGAATACTTTCACACATATCTGTACGTGTAGTCATTCTTACCTTAAACAGATTTGCAAATTTATTGTATATTTTTACATCTTATACCAATTGAAAGAAGCCGAATCGTAATTCGGCTTCAACGTTTCGTCCAAACCCCTCCCCTTTTTTTTTTTTTTTTTTTTTTGTCTCGAGGGGGAGATCTGCTCGACAGATACCCTGCCACATGGAGGGTGCGACAGGGTTATGTGGGGTTTCACGGACTCGTGGACCCACTAAAACCCCCCCGGTGGCCGGCCTCGATGCATGTCAAGGAGCACCAGGTTCTCCGAAGGAACTCACACTGATGCCCCTCTCGCATATCGCCCTTTGCACGTCCCCGGGGCAGCTGGAAGCGCCCCCAGCACCCTCGCAGTGCTTACGACGGCACACGCCACCATGTGCCGCCGCCCTCCCAAGACCCGCTTAGAAAGATAGTCGGAGCCCTCACCCCGACTACCCACGGGCCCGAAGGTCCCCTGTTCGGCAGGGGATACCGCTACGCCCCTTGCGGGGCAGGCGCTGCGGGGCGGCCGTTGCCTGCACCCCGCCGCCGCCTTCTCCGAGCGGGATCGGCCCTCTCCCGATCTCGCTCTGCAGCCTCTTTCCGGACCATAACCGTCTCGCAGAAAGAGGTCACCGCCATCCACGCTCTCTCGTCTGCCAGCATAGCCGCTACTACGCTAGGCAGAGAGAGGTCCTGCCCAATCCTGGAGACCAGGGTCCGCCGCTCCAAGGCCCACGCCGGGCACTCCTCGAGCGTGTGCTGCGCGGAATCCCGGTCCCCCCCACAATGGTGGCATGCCGGTGTTGGCTCGCGACCGATCCTGTTCAGGAACTCACCGAAGCATCCGTGCCCGGTAAGAACCTGCGTCAGGCGATAGGTGACGTGACCTCCCTCCCTCCCTTGCCAGCCTTCGAAATTTGGCAGAATAGCGCCGACAACGCGCTGGCGCGTACATCGCGGCTCATGGAGCCGCTCGCGCCACAACCCGAGCGCACGTCGGCGCTCCTCTGACCGCACTTCGGCAGGCGCAGCTCCGCCCCCATCATCGTTGCGAAGACGGACATACACCCGTGCATCCATCTCCGCCAAGATGTCGAGCGGCGGGAACCGCGCCAACAAAGTTGCCGCCTCTAGGGATATCGTCCGGTACCCCCTAGCGATTCGAATGGCACCAAACCCCTCCCCTAGTTTAACCAGCCTGCCTGATACGATCCGTGGTGTATTCGCAGCATAATTACGAAACAATTATCGAACATCCGGCCTCCGATATAAACTGGTCAATATGCATTGTTTACAGACTGGAACTATGTGTTTTTGAATTGATAATGTGGATGTTGTGTCTATTGTTCTATGCGTATGTGAAAGGAGCCTAGTTGAGGCGCACTATTTACTCATCTTTTCACCAAACTGGTTCAAGCGGGCCTGACGCTATTCGTAGTATGATATTTCGTGCTACCCTCTAATGTACTACAGGAACGTGGGTTTACTCTAGAAGAGCGAGATTGAATAGGCTTTAAATTTACTATCGTGGCCCAATCCGGTCTGGTAGATGATGTTGTGTTTTTTTTTTCACAACAATTTAAAGAGAAAAAAATCCACGGTGCCCTTCTGGATTTGAACCAGTGGCCACCGGATTGACGCCGATCCAAACAACAAGGCATCTACATGGGATATTCTATACGTGTCAATCCGTGCCTTCAATTTCCATCAGGTGTAAAGGCACAATTGTCCATATTAATTAAAATTAATGGATGCTTTTTAACTCAAGCCTTATTATAGATGAAACTAGCTGTTGCCCGCGACTTCGTCCGCGTGGAATTCAGTTTTATCACGCACCCCTATTTTACCCCTCGGAAAAGTAGCCTAAGTTACTCCTTGTTACATCAGCTATCTGTCGGTGAAAGTCCCGTCAAAATCGGTCCAGCCATTTCAGAGATTAGCCGGAACAAACAGACAGACAGACAAAAATTGAAAAAAAATATATTTTGATTTATGTACCGTGTATACATATGCACATATGCACTTAGCAAAAAGCGGTTATTTTAATATTACAAACAGACACTCCAATTTTATTTATTTGTATAGATATGTTGTTGTGTGTTGTGCAAAATTCATCCATACAATTGCAGCCACCGTAACCATTTTGTGACCAAACCGTAGTTCATTCGAATCGCTAGAGGGTGTTACATTACTGGCTTATGCTGGTGTCCATTTTCAAGTCTCAGAGTGCTCGACGTAATGCAATGCAAATTGGTTCGTTCTCGAATTCTTCTTCTTCTCGACTCGAGTTCTTTTCTCTGGATGCTTCTTTAACCTGAGCGCAGGTGCAACCGATAAGTTGACAAGTTTGTATCGCATATATGTATTTGGCGGTCCTTCCCTTATTGAATAAATTTCGCGAGTTTTCCTGGGCTGCAGGAGCAGGTATAGCGGTAGTACTTCCCCGGCCATACTGCACATATTGCAGCTATTCATGTAAAGCACGAAGTAACGAGCATATACTGAGCTAGTTTATGGCAGTTTGTAACTGACCAGTACACTCGGCCATATACCTGTTTTACATATAAATTGTTGGACTACAGTAATTACAGTGTGAAGGTACCATAAATATGGTTTATTACTGGCCGAATTCGTAATAGCCCGTACGATGTACGTTACAATGAAGTCAGCTAAAGGTACGCGTCTACTTACTGTAAAACGCAACGCATGGACGAAACGGATTGAACGGAAACTGCTTATCCGAGTTCTACTGAAAGAGCAAGATGGACGGAAGAACTCTTTAAAATGATACTATCCTCGAAATTTTCCATCGTACCTCTCGAAATAAATGCCATCAACAAAATACAGAACCATGGCAGGATCAGACAAGTAATTTCACCGGCACCCACTACCTTCCACCGGAACACAGTGCATCACTGCTTGGCGGTAGATTACCAGAGATTATCTGTGACGTGGGACATGTTTGATGTTTATTTTATTGACAGGCGGACAGACTTGCTATCCATGAACTTATCTTTTTAATTTACCTATTAAAGAATTCGAGGCATTTCATTTCATTTGACTTTCACATAAAAAAAAAATGGTTGTCTGTAAAGTCGGTTTACTGACGATAGTTGAACGTGACAACGTCTTAAGAAAATACTGATGGAATGGTAGCATTTTTCAAAAGAAAATTTTAATTTCATTTGTTTAATAGATTTGTATGTATATAGAGAAGGAGGTAATTGGAAATCACAATGAAATTGATCAAGTTAGATTTATTTGTACGCATAAATACAATTATGTCAATTTTTTTTTACAATTTCATAGTTTTACACTGCACTTGATACTCGATCAAAACATGTAAATGTAAGTATTAGCAGCTGTCCACGCAGACGCATCGCTCACTCAAGTAGGAGAGAGACGGATGTCGAACGCTGCCGAACGCAAAGGCCGATTGTGCTTCTTTGTCGCTCGTTCCGCGCTCTCGCTTGCACTTGCACAAGCCTTACATGGAACGCCTCAGAGCGAGGTAACGCCGCATGAGTCATGTTTTTTCGTGCGTGCAGCCGGCTCTATCGAATTATAAGACGTTGTCACGTCAAAAAGCATAAAGGCGATAGCTCTGAGTAGGACTAAAATCGCGACGGAATGAAATGGGTGGTGGACGCATACTTTTTGATGAGCATCCATTTATTGAAGGAGGTTAGTGATTTAGGGGCGGTTTGAAACAAAAAAGCTGTATAGGGTTTTTTTTACTATCCTACAATCAACAGCACTTAGAAAAGTTTTCAATTTAGACCTTATATATAAAATCTTAATGCAAATTACAAATTATCGCTATGTATATACATATTTTACTTAAGCCGCTATAAGCGGAAGCTGATTTAAAATGGGCCTTTCAAGAAGTTCTTTTAGCTATTTATTATACTTGACTGCATTTCAGAAAATTTATTACTGAACCATTTAGGTATTATATTCTGTTATTTCAGTTACCTCAACAATTTTCTGAAAGGCGGCAAGAACTAAAAACTGTGAAACTGAAACTAGGTTTATATATTAACTGAGAACAAATTCAACTATATTTTGTGACAGTTACATAGCGAGCGAGCCATCTGCCCTATCCATTAGGTACATCACTCACATAAGAAAATAATCTCAAGTTTATTGATATAGCCACTCGAGGCTAACTTAATTATTTAGACGTATATCTTCCTCAGGAAGATATATATTTTGTTTTCTTTAGCGTAAAAAGCAGAGCGCTATAAATTGAAATTAATTTGCATTGTTTATACAAGGTGTCCCAATTGCACCGTTTGCCGGCTCGCTGGCGTTTGGCGCAATTCTGCTGACTGCGAACGTTCCCAAATACAAATTGACACACAGACAAAATTATAATTAGAATTTTTGTAACAAGAGTGTTACAACAGTATTTTTGTACATTGTTATTTATAAACAAAACTTGTTTAAAATTACACAGACAAGTTATGATGTAAATATATTATGGTCCTGCCATATGTGATAGAGGGGGTATTACAAGTTAAGCTTTTACTTAAAGCACTTTGTGAGTTATCAATCTGATTTAAACGAAAATAATCTTGCAGTTCTATTTTAAATTAATTCCCCTAACCTATTTACTATCTTTTTACTACAGATATTATTTTACTATATTTAGTTGTTAGTTTAAATTCAAAAATGTTTTTTTTTTTATGTGAAACATCTATAGCCGCACGTAAAACCGATTTCTGGCTTGGCGACGCGTCGCCACGGCATGAGCGCTGATTGGTCCGTTCAAGGTTACGACAAATCATAAACATTATTAGTGATGGGGTACTTAGTTTCTTACTTAAAATAATGTCGATGTTTCACATCTGCCAGGCGTCCCGTGACGGCTCACATTTTTTTTTTAGTATTTTATCAACCTTAACAAGGCTTATCCTATGATGTTTTGTTTAGTAACGAATAAATTTTGAAATAAATTAAGATTATTCCATACACGATTATGCAGCTTTGAATTTATAAAACTAAATATAAATATATTCATTTTACTCGAATAAAGTACTCGGCATATTTTTTCATTCACTCCTAACATGTCCGTTGGCCCGTTCAAATCGCAAAACGCCGATCGCCGACGCCCGCCGGCGGCAGCGAAGCGCGCGGCCATCGATCATTTAGCATCCCCCTGTGTATACGCCGATGTACGGAAAATCATCGCTTAATTGTTTTTATAGATTACGCTTCATATTTCAATATTTCGTCTGGGGAAAAGGAAGGTTTGTTATTGATCGAATTAAGCCTGTTTTTTTCCGTATTTACAACGAAAATTTTTGCGAAAGCTTTTTATTATACGTAATATTAGTATGGCTTCGACTGGCCTCACAGCTCAGTTGGTAGTAACCCTGCCTTTTGAGCTGTATTTAGTAAGTTCGATTCCCACACGGACAAACATTTGTGTGACGAACTAAAATTTTTGTTCTGTGTCTGGGTATTCATATGTATCATATGTATGACTTACAAAAAAGTATATAAGTATTATATCAGTTGTGTGGTTGCCATGATACAAGCTATGCTTAGCTTACAATGGGGCTAGATGGTGCTGTGTGAAATGTCCACCAATATTATTATTAGGTATCTGATATACTGGGAGCGTTTTGCTCAGTGGCATCAGTCTGCCCGTGTCCTTACAATGGTATTGTTGGTGGTTGGTGCGGTGAGGTGATGTAATGGTTTAACTTGATATAATGGCTTATATACTTTAGGTATATACTCGTAGATCACTTTAGTAATTTGGATGCTGCTACTATACAGTATACAATTAACTTATAGTACTTGCTATACTTTCAGGATCAGATGCAGAATCCTGGGGATGGCTGTGCATCAGCTCAAGGTTATCATACTTTTGTAATATCGTTGACAACTCACAGGTGCACGCCGGTTCAAATCCCGACCTGCACCAATGAGTTTTTCGCTTGAATGATTTATATGCAACACCACGTTCTCAAAACGGTGAAGTAAAACATCGTGAGGAAACCGATATGTCCTAGAACTAAAAATTCTAAGTCATGTGTCAAGTGCACGAAAGGAGCCTCTTTGAGGCGCAGTTAAATCTTTTCACCACACCGCACCGGTTCGAGAAAACCAGTGACTTGAATAGAATAGAATTGACAATGACAGGATTTCAAATTTCAAATCTATCTGATCTGGGAAAGTTGTTTATAACTCTTCATCAACTAGAAATAGGTAATGATCTTCAAACTGGTAATATTTTCTTAAAACATTACTAAGAACACTAATCAAACGAAAAAAACTTAACCAAAATCAGTTCATCCATTCATGAGCTAAGATGCCACAGATAGACACACAGATACAAATTACAAATTTAACCCCCTCTTTTTCGTCGTTGCTTAATAAAATATGCCAAAAGTCAAAATCAAAGTCAAAAAACTTTATTCGCATAGAACTCATAAAGAAATGGCTTGGAAACGTCAAGTACCGATACCATACCTAACCCTCCCATGACAGGAGCGTGATTCTACGCCTATTTATAAACAAGTCTTTGAGTGTTCAGTGTGGGAAATATAACCTTTCCCAAAACATCAAACAAAAGTATCAAAGCGGGTCAGAACTTGGAACTCTCAATAGTTCTTTTGTAATATATTCCACGATACATCTTTGGTAACGGTATTGGAATACGATATTTTTTTTCTTTTGTTATCTTCTGACCGGCGTGAGTTCAAACGTGAAGCGTTAGACTAAACAAAAAGTTTGTTTGAACAAATTTTTTAACATCTTAAATATTTTCATATCGGCTAAAGAGTTACGAGTATCTCATATCTCTACTATTAACAGGGTCCAAAATAAAGCCATTTACAGTAACATTAAAGGAGTATATAGATACCAACCTGTGTTAGAGGGTCACGAATTCGACGGACTCTATTTTTATGTGATACAGTTACGTAACGAGCCGACGGCCCACCTTGTGTTAACTGGTAACCTCAGCCCATAACAACCGATGCGACTTGGGTCCTCCCCTACTAGGTACGACAAGACCTAAATCACATCGTATGCGCCTGTAACTCTGAGACGTGTAAAATGTGAAATGGTGGAATGTCTCATGTGCCTGTAATTTCACCGGCAACCACATCTTGCGGAACACAGTAACGCGAAAGCTTTACTGGTTGGCGGCAGAAATGGGCATGGGCAATAATTTATATTTATTCACAATTCCATCTTTTGTCCTAATTAATTTAATAAATAAATTAGTTAAAGAATTGAGTAAAGGGTAATTAGTGTAAATTAAAAATTAATTACTTATTTCTATGATACATTTAGCTTTTGAATACACGAAGAAAGGTATGTATTTCCTTTCCCGGGGCAAGGTAGGTATGTTTATTTTTCAAACGCCAAACCAGGAAACGTGGGATAACAAATAGAGTTGGTTTATTTTGGTACGGTTTTGTTTTTAACAGGGATAGGTGAATACACGGATGTCCAGTCGCGTGCAGAAGTTTTATATTTAATAGTTATATTAGTTATCTTGCTTCTCATCTCATAGTACCGGGATAAAAATAATACATAAATAATAATAATAATACATTAAAATACATATGAATAAAAACATAACAAATACACAAATAAGTAGATTTTTTAAAATTGAACTTAAATCCAACCTTTATCTAAATAATTAACAATAAGGAAATCTCGTCTAAATTCTCACAATAGTGTAACCAAGGTGAGAAGAGGTCCACTGAGGCTCTGCCTACCCCTTCAGGAATAAAGGCGTGAATTTATCAATAAGGAAACAAGTATCCGCTCGGTGGTACTCCGTATCGACAGAAATGTAGAAATCCCCACCGTCATGTCTCAGATGGATATATTACACTTCTATTTTTACACAAGAGATAAACATTTACGATGCGTTTCAAAGGAATCCCACTAATTAGATACATTGATAACTTTATGAGTCACATGAAAGCGTCTAAATTATATTTGTTAAGGAAATGGTCGTTAGTTCAATCCTTACGGGAGCCATGTTTTTATGTTATATTAGTGACATAACGAGCTGACGGCCCACCTGATATTAATTGGTAACCGCCACCCATACAACAGCAGTACGACTCGAGTCCTCTCCACCAAAGTACGAGATGATTCAAGTCGCATTGCGTTGCGTCCATCACCCCGAGACGGGGATGTTACGTCTCATGCGCCTGTAATTTCACCGGCACCCACTCGCTTCCACCGGAACACAGTAACACGAGTGCATCACTGCTTGGCAGCAGATTACCAGGTGTGGTGGCAGTACTTCTCCGGGCGAACTTGACACAAGTTCTACTGCTACTTTAGGGTGCTCCTTTCGCGCCACCCAGCGTCGTTTCGTCAATCCTTACGGGAGCAACTTAATGTTTTTATATTTATGACTGAGTTTCAGTACATTCCTTAGCCAATTTTGAGCAGATGGCTCACCTTAAGTGGTATAAAAGACATTAATACAACTTTTATGCCCGTCACTCTGAGAAATGAAGATAGCATAGGGGTGTAATTTCATCCAGGACACATTGGTGTGACGAATATGAATGTTTGTTCTGGGTCTGGGTGTCAATATGTATTACATATATGTATGTATTTACAAAAAGTATATAAGTATTATATCAGTTGTCTGATTTCCATGATACAAGCTATGCTTAGCTTCTTTGGGGCTAGATGGCGCTGAGTGAAATGTCCACCATTATTATTAAATTATAAAAATATATAGTATAAAAATATATATTAAAATATATAAGCTGGGTTTTTTTTAACTAAGATAACAAGATATTAAAGTTTTTAGACTACAGATGTTGATATCGAACGTTTAAAAATAAAGTTCATTTATTTTGTAGTAAAACGTTATATTCGTCGCTCTTATCGTCTCAAGCAGTATACAACGGATAAAACTGCCGAAGAAATCTAACCGGAGATAATTTTTATTGACTTCCTCTTGGGTTTTCTTCGATTCCCGTCTCTGTCACCCACAAGATACCGTCTAAAGCGTGAGAGAGGCAGCATACTTTATGGCGGAGCGCAATTCCGGAGATATGAGGTGATTTTCATTAGCCTATATTTTTACGGCGATATTTCCAGCTTCCTTCAAAAATGGTTTAAATTACGGAATTTAAGGTATTTTATACGTTCAGAGGTATTTAACCAGTACCCACACACAATAAATTAATATTAAAATATAAAATTCCATCTTGACCACTCATTATCTACTTCGTGACGAGGTAGGTATAAGGTAAGTTAAATAAGAGAATACAAATTTATTTTTGCGTCTACTATATTTCGGGTTCTTAACGATGTTTTCCTGCACCGTTTTTGGAGAACTTGGTATTGCGCATCGCACAAACATCTCATTAGCGCACACCTCAACAACAAGAAGTCGGATCAGTCAGTCACCAACCTCCGTGGACCCATCGTTACAACATGAATAATGCAATAAGCATATATTTAATAGGTTAGCTCTCCTACGGATCACTAAAAATGGAAACAATTGTAACTGAAGAATTGGCAAAACACTGAACTGAAATCTCAAATGGAAGTTGCCTCGTTATAAAACTATCTACTACGAGTTTAAGTTTCTTGTGTCTAGTTCTGATTCTTTCAAGAGCTATGTAGGTATCTAGTCTGGATTCTAGATTTAGTCGATGCGGGTCGCTTACCTGGTTAAACCTAGGATTAAGTTTAGGTTTAAAAGTTTGTTTAAAGTGTTTCCGTCCAAGCTATATTTATTTACCGGGAAAATAAACACTAGAATATGAAAACATGTGTGATTGCATGGCATATTATCGCCTATTACATTTTTTCGAGAGTAGGCATAAGGAAGAGAGGTGCTGGATGTTTCCAAGGTTTTTTATGCATATAATATAAAATGCATAAATACTGCAAAATATGAGCAACATATAAAAAATAAAATCATCATTTATAATTAATAGTGTTCCCTCATTGACCATAATCCTTATTGCAACCTTGAGAAAAACATTAAAAATCAGTAGAGCAAAAAGTAACTGACTGACAGTATTTGAAAAAAAAAATTGTTCTGTTTTTTTTATTGGTTTAACTTAATAGAAAAAAAAACGATACACAGGAGTTGAGAAAATGTTCTTAGTTCTTTTTTCTTTTTATTTATATACCGACCTATAATATAATAAGTCGTCATATAACGCAAAAATGTATAGATAAAATCAGTTATAGTCACTACGCTGAGATTGGCCATTTCCCCTCAGACGCCATTACCCAACATAAATGTTACATTGTTGTGACCATTATAAAGCCGGTCCGATCGAGACCGAGAAAACGTCGAACGCGAAATCGATCCAGACGACGCCGACGACTTGATCATGCAAGGGATCTAGCTCTATCACCAGCGAATTGGACTAAAAGCACAAATAATTATTAAAATAAAAATATTAATCCTAACTGAAATTGCAGACACATGAGACGTAACATCCCCATCTCGGGGTGATAGACGCAACGCAATGTGACTTGAGTCATCTCGTACTTTAGTGGAGAGGACTTGAGTCGTATTGCTGTTGTCCATGGACGGCGGTTGTCACTTAATATCAGGTGGACCGTCAGCTCGTTCTATCACATAAATGAAATGAAAAAATTTACGTATATTTTGGTACTTAAAATAATCCATATGAGATTTTTACTGGGAAACAGATTGCTACTAGTTTTTTTATGTTACAGAAGGAGCAGATGACCCACCTAATGGTTAGCGGTAATCTCTGTCCATAAAGCAGAACCACTGCCTTCCCCACATGGGTATGAAAAAAAAAAACAATTGCATCATATTGCGCACGTAGCGCTTAGAAATTAAAGTATAATATCTCATGTGCCAAAGTGCTCAAGTGTCAAAATTTCACTGAAGTACATCTAAGATCTCAAAGATACCTTTAAACACCAACTTCTTGGCAGCAGCAATAATTAATACTTCCCTGGATGAACCATTCACCATCTTTTCTCGCTACTAATTTTAGATCGATTTAGCCGAGATTACAATCGAACCTAACCGTAAAGGTTTCTAGCGATCATTATAACATCATAGCTCGTTATATTCAGGCAACAACCCGATTTCAAGAGGCTTCAAGTTTGCAACTTATGTATAGCTTACCAAAGTCAATAATTTTGGAAGTACATACATACATACATACATGCATACATGCCTGTGTAGGAGGCAGATAGGTCTATCCTAACCACTAACTATTTACACTTATATTAATATGACTAAAAAAAATAACATAACTCAGGCTAAGGTTTTTTAATGTATTACAGTTACGGAAACAGCAGATGGCCCCATCTGGCACCACAAATGGCATGGTGGCAGTACTTCCCCGAACGAACTTTGCGAAGTTCTACTGGATGGTGGTTGACTGGCCTCATAGCTCAGTTGATAGTAACGCTGTCTTCTGCGCTGTAAATCGTGGGTTCGATTCCCGTCCAAGACAAACATTTGTGTGACGAACATAGATGTTTGTTCTGTGTCTGCGTGTTACATGTGAACAAAAAAGTATATAAGTATTATATCAGTTGTCTGGTTCCCATGATACAAACTATACTTAGCTTACTTTTGGGCTATATGGCGCTGTGTGAAATTTCCACCAATATAATTATACTGGAGTTCAGATGGACGCGCGTAAGCCGGCGACGACGCAACAATCGAAAATTACTCTTTTGAGTCTCAAAGCACACGTGGTGGCGCTACTATCTGAGCCGGCTTTAATGGTTCACATAACCAGCTACCGGTCGCGTGCTAGCAGATAGTTACAGTTGAAGAGAAAACATATAAGCAAGAGCTTCGACAAAGAAATGAAACAATGTGAGCATCTTCATTCCAATTCTAAGAAATGGCGAAACAACGAGCTGCGAACGTATTATGTATCCGCCCAATTACAAGATGCACATTATTGCAGGGGGCTGATTCTCGAAGTGCCATGCAGTGGCTATCGAGAACTCACTCACGAAAGTCAAAGTCGAAGTCGAAGTCAAAATCATTATTTCCACAGAATTAATTAAGAAATGGCTTAGAAACGTCAATAATATTCGAAACATCACGCATCAAGCATCACGCGTACTTATCGCTAAGTTTGACGCCTGTTCAAACCCTATTTGACCCTCCATGGGGAGAACAGACAAGAAACCACTTATTATTTAGTTCCCCCTTTTAGCGAGTACGATCCTTGTCATCAATTTATTATCATATATTTATTTTACTATAATTATTATAAAAATGTTGCTTGCATATGGCCGATTTTTTTATATACTGCAAGCCTTCGATGTTATATAAATTAATATATAATTGAATAAATCAAACGGGCAAGTAGTGTACTTAAGACATGTCTTACGACATAAGCCTATGAATATTTCCCACTCCATAATGATGAGTAAAATACTTGATAAAGAAGGCGCCTTTTCGTTATATACTAAAATTTACGTGTATAAAGAAAGTAACAGAAAAGGAGCTGTTTACACCTTTTTTATTTCAAAAGGATGAAATCAATTCGTCTTTATTCGTGTTAACGCGAAGGAAACTACATAAAAGTAGGTACGCTATAAAAGTGACATTTGATGTCGACTTACAATATACTGTGTAGTGAAAACCCGCAGTGGAAGAAGATGAATTAATGTTTTAAAACATCAAATTAAGATATAGTTTAGATCAGTCTCCAAAACATAGACATCTAAAATACCTCACGCAATGCTGCTGATATTCAAATGAATTAATGGCCAACCCTACTTTTAAATGTATACATCTGAAGCTACATAATTCGTTAAGAAAGACCGTACTGTCAGTGCGATCTCTACAGTTATTTGATTTTGAACTCGTGCGCGAGATATATATGCGAGAATACGGATCTGGTATCTCAGTAGTAGTCATAGTAGTAAAACCGAGTACAGCCAACTTCGGTCAACGATCTCTGTTTTAGGGTTCCTTATTCCGTTTTACGAGACCCTCTGGCCAGTTGTGGTTGCTCTAATATAACTCAAACTACACGATCCCAATGAAAACAGCACTAAGCCTAAGCAGGGTAGGCAAAGTACATAACGACCGGTGCTATTTCGTATAATGTAAAGGCCTGTAAGAACCACTGCGGGGATATTGAGCTACTCTCGGAATGCGAGTGTATTCGACACAATGTGACACCAATCTGGATGGAACAAGTTGAAATTTTGACTGGCCTCACAACTCGGTTGGTAGTAACACTGCCTACTGTGCTGTAGGTCGTGGGTTCGATTGCCACCCAGGACAAACTGTTGTGTGAAAAAAAGTATTTAAGTATAAATCAATCATCAGGTTCCCATGATACAAGCTATGTTTAACTTACTTTGGGGCTAGATGGCGCTGTGTGATATCTATCACAAAAAAAAAGTTTTATATTAGAATGTTTTTTCAGTGCTTATTTTTTCAAATGAAATTTCCTGAATAATCAGAAAATACCACGAGTGAGAATAATCAGGCGGTTTCAAGCTTCTGTAGCTAAGTCGGTAATAACTCATCAGAGCGCCTGGTCCCGGGTTCGATTATCGACCAATGCAAAACATGAAAAAAAAATGGTATTATTCCTTTGTTACTATCTGCAGTTCAGGAATCTTAGTCTTTTTTGGGTACGTGACGACTTTTTGGTACATAAAAATATGTTTGCACGGACTTTAAGCTTGTAAAAACTTGGCCAAACATATTTCTGTTTTCACAGAAACGTTTGGTATTTTAAATTTCTAGTTAGCCGAGGGTCATTTACTTGCTTCTCTGGCTGTCATCAAATTAATTGGATAATCTTCACACACAGAAAGCTTTTCCACAGATGCACCTTTTTACGGCATATGAATGTAAATTTTTTTATGTGAAAGAAAGAAACAAGGTTTATTTCACACAGACATAATAAAAATATATAATATATATAAAATAACGTTATAATAACGTTGATACCAGACAGCGTGTCCATGACATATTATATAACGGGAACTTTGTCATGCCCACATCCCATTCCGGAAACGGAACTCCTATATTCAAGGTTTAACTGACTTCCGTCAGGAACATGCGCCCACTGACACACACACCTAACTAATTAGCTATAATAATAATAAATTTTAACTGTTTTTGAAACAGAGAACTTATAAAATTTAACATACGCTTTACTGTGTTCCGGTTTGGCAGGTGTGATTGCCGGTATAATTAAAGGTTTTTTTTATATGAAGAAGTTATGGACCGAGCTGATGGCCCACCTTGTGTTAAGTAGTAACCTCGGTAACATGCAATCTGACTTGGGTCCTGTCCTTCCTAGGTGCAACAAGACCCAATAAGCATCTATGCGCCAGTAACTCTGAGACGTGAAGGTGGAATGTCTCATGTACCTGTAATTTCACCGGCAACCCACACCATTCATACCGGAACAAAGCAACGCGAATGCGTTACTGCTTGGTGGCAGAAATGGGCATGGTGGCAGCACGAACTTGGCGTGAGTTCTACTTCTACTATTGTTTAGTATAATGTTTATGCGAAAATGTAATTCTTATGATGTTTCCCCCCGGGAGTAAACTAGGCAGTCGCGGCAAATTATGCTAAATACAACAAAGTTTCAAAGTACGTTACTTTAGTTTCCCAAAGTGGAGGCGAGAGGAAATGGCAGAGTTGAACTTTTATTAAGAAGTTCTTGACGTCTTCATTTGTTTGATATCAAGTAACATTGTTAGAGTGCGCTTAAGCGTATTTACATCGTAAAGCTGAACTAGAAATATATTCCTCTTCTATGCAGTGCATCGGAGCATATATGGTAGCATTCTGTACAGAATCTGTCGCTTTGGCTTCGCCCATACCCTGGCACCTCAGGGCGTCAAATCCCATTATCCAATCTATCTATACCAGTAATAATAATAATAATGAAGATATAAATCAAATTACAAAATGAGGGTTCGAATTGGCATAAGGATAATTATTAAGGATAATTTACATTTCGTTGCAATATACAATATAGTTACTATGTACGATCGTACGTATAAATAATATCAATTGATCAGGTGCTGTTGTAATGTAAATTGTAACGCTTCGCAATACGGGGTGATTTTGCTAAACAATACAATTCATTAGTAAGTGTATTGTAAGCGTCAAATGGTTGAAATAGTCATTATATTATATAATTGTTATCTAATAACCCTATGATTATTACGACAATTGTGTAGCCTTATTACTATTCCGACTTATTCGATAGAATGTTAACAACTATCATATTTTATACGATTATAAATGACGGAACGAAGACCCACCTATAATTAATGCTTTTAACCGAAATAGTACAAACTGTGTCTCAGGAAACGGGTATCAGCGACCATAAGACTACCACGTAGAAGTTATAAGCAAGCTTAATACCCTCCTGTATACTCTAATTTGTACCCTCCTGTATACTCTCAGTATTATCTGTCAGCGGCGGCATAATCTCTGCTGGTGAGGGCCGAGCTTAATTGCAAGTCAATATTGTGTATCCGGCGCTGGAGATAGTGTCAGGGCGCCGGATATCCGGTGCAATGCGTACCCTGATTAATTGTTCTAATATTAACTTTATATTTAAAGTCAGCCCGGATTTGTAGAACTTATGACAGAATCATCCGGGGGAACTACTGCCACCATGCCCATTTTTGCCGCTAATCAGCAATCAATTCATGTTGGTGTATTCCGGGTCGAAAGGTGTGGTTGCCGGTGAAATTACAGGCACACGAGACATTCCATCCTTTCATTCCATTTCCATCAAATAAGTCTGGTGGAAATATTATACCTTCGAACGGGACAGGCGGATTTATGACGGTGAAAGTGATAGCTAAACTATCATTGGGACAGAAATGATGGCGATAAGCTTTCCTCTTATCACCTCTACGTTCTAACGATATGGTAGTCTTCTTAGCGAGAGGCAATCTACTAACTCTAGCCGAATGAGAAATGTGTGATTGAAATAAACAAATACATAATATTGGTAATAACTACATATATTTAGCCATCTAGCCCCAAACTAAGCATAACTTGTAATATCTATGACCTGATAACCTTGATAATGGTGACCTGATGTACCTATAAAACAGATCGAATTCTTATATACTTTTTGAGGTTTAAAACTTGAAAAACACTGACTCATAATATTTTTGTGATTTTCATTAAAACCACCAAAACGGTACGAAAATTTTACGGGTTCGTGCTTTAATAGAAAGAGTGAAATTGTGTTTAAAATAAAAATAACGTATTTTGTTAACGCGTGACTCTATTCAATTCATTTTCTTTTCATTTCATTCGCTTTATAAGTAGACTCCAGGCGCGCACCGGAACAGACACTCACATAGTTTTTGTAAGCTGTTTACATTGTAACACATTTGTCATAACATCAAATTAAAGGTATAATCCAACAAGTCAACATTACAACATTCTAGTGGAAAGCACTCCAAATGTAATTCCAGTCCGCACTATGTGTACACACTCAGAAAATTACAGCCGTTGTTTACCGCCAACATAACGAGCGCACAGAAACTGAAAAACTTCCATCCCACATAACCCGACCGAAATGAAAACTGGAATTTTTCCTCACCCTGCAAAAGTAAAAGGGTGCTTTCAAACTAGCCGTGTAATACTACGGTACTGAAGGTGTAAGATAGTTTATTTTATATCAGTGCGGTTCTGGACGTCGCGAGGGGAGGTCGCGCGCGTCTCCTGAATATTTACGTACGACGATCGCGTTAACTTTTCCGAAGTGAAATTAATGACTGAAATGTGAGATTTTATCGGGTGATGTTCGTATTTCGTTAATTTTGGAGTACGCTGAGGTGATTGCGGTTATTTTAGGTGAGTTTTGGAATTATTTTTTGGTTAATGTTTTTCTGCACGAATTTTCTTTTCGGAGTTTATTGCACTGAAGCATCTTTTCAAATAAGTTTTAATCATATTTAATACATGAGTAAACATAAAGTTGCAGTTGTTTTATTTTTTTATTTAATTATTATGTAATTTATTATTCATAAATTGATTTGTTTCTAATATGAATTTAAAACAAATCGATAAACTTTAATTAGTAATTACTACTAGAAATAATATTTTAAACTGGTTTAGCAAGATATTTACCACGTTTAGTTTAGTTAGGGATGAAATATTCGATTTCGCTAAGGAAAAAAAAGGCAAATTTGATAGTTTCATCCCAATTCAGTAATATTAATCCAGTTTGCACCCCTGTTTAAAATATTTTCGTAGTGTTAAATACTCTGGAATATTGAACATTGTATGTATTAAAATTACAAGTCTTTGACTGGAAACAAACAATAAGTGTCGAATCAAGAAACGTCCCATGCAAGGTAATATCTTTATATCTTCAGGTGCTGGCGTTGTCTTTGCAATAAAATCTATTGTACTACTTTCATGTCTAAAGCAATTTAAAAAAGCAATGTTGCAAAGCAAAGCATGTTTTTTATTATGGTGGACAATAAAGATCTATTCTATTCTAAATCCAATTAGAAAGTGCACACGGTTTCACCCACATGGTCCAGGGATTAAAAGAGCCTTATTTCAAGTCATTTACCTTTGTTCTCAGCCGGTGACTACTAAACTCATTAGTGGGATACTAGATTTGAAATAGTGATCTCTGTATTTAAATAAGAGGTAACTAAGTACCACTGAACAGCAACAATTTAGTTTAGCGGAACTCGGCTAAATTAAAACAAATGCAAAGTTTAATTCTTAATTTTATGAAAACTATAGTATAGATATTATATATTTTGAAATAAAGTAGAGAATATTTTCCTTCGACATTTCGACAACTTGACCCAACACTAATAATAGACATAAAACAAAGTTTAAAAAATAATAATGGCTTAACAAAATGCGTATATACATAATGTCTGCGAAATTCAAAGGCAGTGAGATAATGTCTGAAAAATAAAACCGTACTTTTTTCCGGATGATATCACTCCGTTATGAGATACCGTGGTCCGGTTAATGTAAAACATCTGCAGCGGCGCTTAAATATAATAGAAATGAGCGAAGCGAACGCAGTCTCACTGGATGTGTGTGTGCGTGCGTGAGTGCGTGCGTACGTGAGTGCGTGCGTGCGTGCGTGCGTGCGTGCGTGCGTGCAAGCGTGAGTGCGTGCGTGCGTGCGTCCGTCCGTGCGTGCGTGCGTGTGTGTGTGCATGTGTGTGATGACTCTGAAACTTTGGAGCTGATTAAGATTAAGTGAGTAACTCCTTCTGCAGCCCCGGTCCAGAGCGCCAATTGGGCTTGGGCGTAGATGCCAGATTCCCCTAAGCCATGTCAGACATTTTAAACGGAAGTAATACTAAAAGAAAAATTAAATTTATTTACATAAATTGTACACAACATTAAAAATGCGCTTTAATTTTTTTCCAAAGCTAACATTTGCTGATATATCATAAAAAATGTATTAAAATATATATAAATAAATATAAACGTCTAAGTACTTTTTTCTAAAATATTAAATAGTGACCACAAAATTATACGTCAACGCTTCTTTAAGATCAGTAGAACTCACGCCAAGTTCATCTGGGGAAGTACTGCCACCGTGCCCATTCCTACTGCCAAGCAGCAACACATTCATGTTACTGTTCCGGTTTGAAAGCTGTGGTTGCCGGTGAAATTACAGGCACGTGAGAAATTCCACTTTCACGTCTCACAAAATCACATCACATCTAACTCATCAGCTAGTAAAAAAAAATGTTTTGTATGTAAGGTGTAACAGATTCCAAAAGCTTGCTTCTTGCTTCTTCTGTTTATAGATAAATTATCCCAGATATAGGCTATATTATTTTTTATAGTTGACTGGCCTCACAGCTCAGTTGGTACTAACCCTGCCTTTTGCGCTGTAGATCGTGGGTTCGATTCCCACCCAGGACAAACATTTGTGTGACGAACATAAATGTTTGTTCTGTGTCTGGGTGTTAATATGTTTTGTAATTATGAATATATTTACAAAAGTATATAAGTATATAAGTCGACTAGTTCCCATGATACAAGCTATCCTTAGCTTACTTTGGGGCTAGATGGCGCTGTGTGAATAGTCCACCAATTTTTATAGTTAATTTTAGTTAATCTGCGTGGCTTTAATCTAGTGTGCTATATTTTTCTAGACTTCATGAAAAATTCTGAGCAAAATAGGCTATAAACGAAGCTAGGATTAACTAGATTCTCCTCATACTCCGCGCACTGGCTTTCTAACGAAATAACGCCGTTGTGTCTGCTGTCATATGTAACGACTCCATAAGCAAACACTAACTTCAAGAGTCGCGCTTAACCACTTTTGATGAGACATTTAATAAAGTTGATACTCGACATGCGTAGTTAAATAACTCAATTAGTATAACATAATTTGCAATGGAATAACTTTATTAGTAATGCTAATAACAGCGAGGGTTTGATTAAGTATTCCCAAAGCGAATAAGTTCTGTTTAATTATGACATGAACACTTATGTAACAATTTTGATTGCCTTTTGTGCAAATTTGAGTACGCAGACTGGGACCGCTTCGAGAGTGGGACCGCGGTCCCGGTAGCCTGATTAATATATTTAATTATTTTCTTCAGCCCACTGGGATAAGTCGCGTTACGACCAACATAATCTATCGTTTAATCCCAATTCTAATACAGTTAAAAAGTGTTTGATATAAAAAATAAATCATTTCATTCATGTAGTTATTCTAAAAATGTTGAGTGAGAGGGAGCCGAAATATGTGCATCGATATCGTAACATGTGGCTATCTACGGTTTCTGCCAACCCCTTTGGAAAACAGGCGTTATTATGTATGTATAAATAATAAATATCTGCTGTACTTCACTGTGGGCGTTAAATATTTCATACATCATTTAGACTGGCCTCACAGCTCAGTTGGTAGTAACCCTGCCTTCTGCGCTGTCGTAGTCGTGAGTTCGATTCCCACCCAGGACAAACATTTGTGTGACGAACATAGGTATTTGTTCTGTGTCTTAGTGTTGATATGTATTATATGTATGTATTTATAAAAAAGTATACATGTATTATATCAGTTGTTGTATGGTTCCAATGATATAAGCTGTTTACTTAACTTACTTTGGGGCTTGATGGCGCTGTGTGGAATGTCCATCAATACTTATTTATCGACCTAGTCGATACTTAGAAGTTACCCATGCGAAACCGGAGTTCGTCGCTAGTCTTAAATGAAAAATATAACAAAAAACTGCTAAATTACTCGGCAAGAAACTTCTGGCGACAGGAGGATCTACGTCCTAATATAGAATGTGATATTTCAGTGAAAAATAACATTTTAGGTAGACCGTCAGCACTTATTGTAGTATATGTGAGAGGGATATTGCCATCACGGCACAGAGTCGGAGGCAGGGACAATACAGGGGCTAGGGATAAGCGATTTCGTCCAGACAACCTTTGGATGGAAAGGATTTACAACAAGATTGGTTGGCGGTGCACTAAAAACAAATTAACTGTGGACTCCCCAGAATTGTTAGCAAAGCTTTGACACAAACTGCAACATTAGATAAATAAATAAATAATGGTGGACATTTCACACAGCGCCATCTAGCCCCAAAATAAGCATAGCTTGTACTATTGGAACCAGACAATTGATGGAATACTTATAGTACACTTATTGGTAAATCATACATGTTAACACCCAGACAGAATTCGAAGACATGTGTCAAGTGCACGAAAGGAGTCTCTTTGAGGCGCACTTACCACACACACACCACACTGGTTCGAGAGAACCAGTGACTTGAATAGATAGATATACCCAGACAGAATAAACCTCTACACAGTTTGTCCTGGGTGAGAATCATACCCACGACTTAAAAGCAGAAGGCAGATTTACTACCACATGAGCTGTGAGGCCAGTCGAATCAGTGAAGCATATCTTGATATTTCTGCCCATTAAATACAAAACTTTAGCCCTTACTCCGCCCCTGCGCTGGGATATTGTAAGGATGGGTGCGGGCGAAACTATTTTCCTTAAGCCGTTATTCGGATAAACCATGTTTTTTGTGGGTCATACGCGGCTTACCTGATTATATACACACATATTGAAGACACCTGTTTCTATTACAAAAAAATAGATTTAGGAATGTTTAGGATTTGACCTAAGCCGAGGATTTCCTGAATGCCATAAAATATGATAGATATTACTACTGTTGTCACCAGATGTCTTGAAATCAGAAATTTTTGATTGAAATCCCTTCAGTACGCCGGTTTGAGAGAACTAGTCACACGAGTAGTAGTAATATTATCTACTTTAATAAATAAATAAATTTTATTCTTTCTATTCTTTCTTTTCTTTACTTTTGTCAATATTAAAAAGGTTCAGTAGTTTTTGTTGACTGGCCTCATAGCTCTAACGCTGCCTTCTGCGCTGCAGGTCACGGGTTCGATTCCCACTCAGGACAAACATTTGTGTGACGAACATAACATTTTAGAAAAACATTAATCATTTCAGATAAAATGAAACTTATAGAAGTATTATTGTAAACCAAGAAGAAACAATTAGGAAACATATTAAAATGCTGCTGAAAACAGATAAGTGATTCAATGAGGTACCTTATTGCTAAAAGCAATCTCTTCTAGGCAACCTTTTAATCGACAAAATATAGGACAACTTTAAAAATATAAAAGAGAAATATACATATACTAAAACTGATTAAATGGTCAATAATAAATTCTATGTCTTTGATTAAAATGTATACTGCAATTAAGAATATCTGACCAGAATAACAACAGAGAACAAGATAATTAAAAAAAGAATGTTTTTCTCCGTTCACAGCGGTTCATGTTATACGCTGTCTCATTTTTATTTCACACACTCTCCATATTTTATGATAAACGGAGCAGGCGCCACCTAAATCCCCTAAACTCATTTTGCAATGCACACTTTACATAATACTGCAGTAATTTCACCGGTAAACTGTGTCAAATTTACGATACCAAAATGTACGACAGTAGACAAAAAAATGACAGTTCATCATTGTTTGGGCTTGTGTGCTGCAAATTTGGGTGTTCTATTTTTTATTTTTGTTTTGTTAGGACTTTTAACAACTAACGACCCGCCCCGGCTCCGTACTGGTGCAATAAATAAATAAATAAATATTGGTGGACACTTTGCAAAATTTAGCCCCAAAGTAAGCTAAGCATAGCTTGTGTGATGGAAACCAGACAATTGATATAATACTCATATATTTATTTGCTAAATATATACATTTAATATATATTAGCACCCAGCCATAGAAGAAACATCTATGTTCGTTATACAAATTTGTATCCTGGGTGGGAATCGAACCCACAACCTGCAGAGCAGAAGGCAGGGTTACTACCAACTGAGCTGTGAGGCCAGTCATATTGATTGAAATTTAAGTACAGCTTACGGAGATAATATTATGTAAACAGGAACAATTACAATTGATCCACGTTCCACTTACAGCCGCCACTCAAATTCAACCTAGTTATTGAACACATTGAAACTATTTTTAAGAACTCCCATATTTCATTTGCCGTTTGACATGTTCAGAAACTTTCCGCTACAAAATTAGTTGAAACGCGATGAGAAGTTTCCTAGCTGCATAAATATAGGTAATGTTAGTTAACTTCAGCTAATTCAATATGGAGTCAGCCGTTACTTTTTGAATGAACCTATGTGCTAGATATTTGCCCGCTTATAACGCTATCGGATACAATAAAGTAACTATGTTACATTTTGGTTTGATATGATGCAAATGATTATTCCATTTATACATATTTAGGGTAAGCTTTGACTGGGGCTACAGCTAAACTGGTAGCAACTCAGCCTTCTGCACTGTAGGTCGTGGGTTCGATTCCCACCCAGGACAAACATTTGTCTGAGGAACATATTAGTTTGTTCTGTGTATGGGTGTTAATATGTGTAATATTCATTTATTTAAAAAAGTATACAAGTATTATATATAAGTTTTTAGTTTCCATGATACAAGCTATACTTAGCTTACTTTGGACCTAGAGGTAGATGGCGCTGTGTTTATAAGTTAGACTTGAAAGTTTCAAAAAAAAACAGCGCCCTTCCAATCTAACTGTCTCATCTTTAAAATTTTTAAAACCCATTTTCAAAATTATAAATTAAATTGTTCAAATTCCAAATTCAAAGGAAATTATTCTTAAAATTAATTAAATAAAAATAATTATACTTCATTAAAGCTAAAGGGTAAATTTTTTGATTTTATACATTCTAAATTTTTTTACATACTTTCATTTATTGCCAAAGATAAGATTCCAGTTCGATAGACAAAGTTAGAGAATCTCTATTAACAACATGTTTATTGTTTTCAGGTAAAATTAGCAACGAAAATTACGATAAAGTGACTAAAATGTGAATCACAAAATGGCGGTGCAGTGAAAACAAGATGGCGCACTTTAGTGAGAGGATCGCTTGGCAGGTTCTGATCTTGTTCGTAGCACTGGACCTTGTCTTATGCCACTTCGGCTTCACGCAGCAAAATGAAGATTTAGGTAAGTTTTAGTATATATGTATGATAAATTAACATAGCGATAAATTATCCAATGCTGTGTTCCAGAGATGACGCAATCAAAAAAAAAATATGTAGGTGCATTTCATAAATTTAGATCATTATATCAAACGCAGAATGGCTTACGAAAAAAATATTAATGAACTATAAATGAATTGGGTATTCATAAAATAATAAAAATTTGCACCGATTTAGAATTTTGCAGAAATGAAAGATCGAATTTTCGCACCAAACTTAGTAATAATGCGTATGCCTTACTCTTCTCACATTTTCGAATGAAAATAGCAAATGCAATTCAAAATATAATGTCATAAATACATATTGCAAAACAAGGCGCCTGTTCAAACCCTATCCGTTCTTCCATGGGGAAGAATAGAACGCTATATTCTCTGTATTCGACAATATTGTCTTAGTACTTGTCTGTCAATGTTAGTAATGGAAATAAAGTTTTATCTATCTTCTATTCTATTAAACTAAATTACAGAACAATAATATGGTACAATAAATCTCATCCAACTTCATAAATAAAAGCCATACACAACGAAATTGCAGTTATAAAGTGCGGACGCAATATTTTAAAATACATTTTTCAATTCCCACGGACGATGAAAGCAGACAATACCAAGAACTGAGTTATTCTACGGAATTTAATTACTTGCCTTTAGAACTCAGATTGTTCACCACACAACTATCATAAAACACCTTTTTTCTAACCTATATTGGCTGGCCTCATAGCTCAGTCGCTAGTACCCTGCCTTCTGCGCTGTAGGTCGTGGGTTCGATTCTCGCCAAGGACAAACATTTGTGTGACGAACATAAATGTTTTTCTGTGTCTGGGTGTTGATATGTATTATACCTATATATAAAAAAAAAACTGAAAATCCTAAGACATGTGTCAAGTGCACGAAAGGAGCCTCTTTGAGACGCAGTTAAAATCTTTTATCCACAGTGGTTCGAGAGAACCAGTGACTCGAATAGGTAGACCACCTAGCAGTGCGTTGCCTTACTTGAGAGTCAATTCCCATCCAGGCGTAGCGAGTCATCATAATCTCTTAACGCCGGGGTCCTGTCGTGTTCACTTCAATACTCCATTTATTCTTCGTCTTTGAGGCCAACCCGGTAGTAATCCTGCCTGCAAAGCGAGGGGTAGTGAGTTCGATCCCTGGCCACAACGCTGTGTACTGAGCATTAAATTTGTTATCGGGTGGGATGATTATTATGAATCAGTGACTGTATATGCCTCCTGCGACACAGGTAACACGACGTAGTGCAGGGGTAAGAAGTAATAGTTAACGCTCAAAGGAAAGTAGTGAAAAAATAGTATTCAATTTAAAAACTCGAAACGAGCAGTCAGTCAAGAAAAGGCATATTCGAATGCGAGCAGCGACTTGCACAAACATTTAAATTACCTAAATAGCTTATGACGACGTCTGCACGTGATATTTGCAATCGGAAGAGCGGAGTCGGACAAATTCAATTTAAAATTCTATGCTGCATCATGAACTTGGGGTTCAGTAGATTGCCTGCGCTGCGCGCGTTCTAACACAGAGGAAACACATGAGCAGGTCAAGTTTGTATCCAAATGACGTTTTGACAATGAATTAAAATAATTAAAAATGTTTGGAATATCATAGCTCGGTAGTAACGCTGTCTTCTGCGTGTAGGTCGTGGGTTCCATTCCCAACCAAGACAAATATTTGTGTGGCGAACATAGATGTTTGTTCTGTGTCTGGGTTAATATGTATTATATATATATATTTTTTATATTATAAATAGGCAAACAGGCTTACGGCCCACCTGATGTTAAGCGGTCACCGTAGCCTAAGACGTCAGCAACACCGGGAGCATTACTGATGCGTTGCCTACCCTGGAGATTTCTTTTTATATTTCTCTTGAAGCTGCCCATGTCATACCTTGCCGGGAAGACCTCAAGAGGTAGCCCATTCCACAGCCTACAAGTATGCGGTAAAAATGTCCTCGTGAAACGAGTTGTCCGAGCCTGCCATGGTTCTATAATGTGTATATGCATGTATTTACAAAAAAGCATCTTAGTATTATATCAGTTGTCTGGTTCCCATGATATAAGCTATGCTTAGCTTACTTTGAGTCTAGATGGCGCAGTGTGAAATGTCCAACAATATTATCATTAATATTATTTTATTGATTTCAATACAAGTTTAGATATTTTGTTAAATGCGGGTTTTTTCTTAGCCTGTTTATCCCACTGTTGGGCAAAGATTAAAAGTTCAGAAAAAAAATTGTTTCGGTATATGTACCATGTATACATCCATATGTACTTAGTAAAAATTGGTTAGTTTAATATTACAAACACATACTCCAATTTTATTTATTTGTATAGATTAAGTTAACGATTTAACAATATCTCCGATGACTATTAACATGCATCAGAATTTTGTACAAAGTGTTGTGATACTTGCACTTAAATACTAAACCACGAGTTGTTCTACTATATTTGTTCATCTGTGGACTATACTTAGGTTTTTAGTGCAGCCTTCCGGCTATTTCTGTTTGAACTGGAGGTAATGTTACTGGTTTACTTATGTATGAGATGTTATTTACATGACTTGTTTTACTGTTCATTTTAGTTTACTTTTATGTCTATGAATAAATAAATTAATAATGTGGACATTTCACACAGCGACATCTAGCCCCAAAGTAAGCTTGTATCATGGGAACCAGACAAATAATATAATACTTACAAACAATCATATAGAATCGCTTGTTAAGAAACTCGGATCAGCCGCTTATGCAGTAAAAACAATAAGACAGTTGAGTGACATACAAACATCCAAAGCAGTATACCATGCCTACTTTCATTCACTGATGACATACGGTATACTGGCGTGGGGAAATGCAGCGCAATCCAAAAGGGTGTTTATACTGCAGAAGCGGGCAGTCCGGTTTATTTTGAAAATTAGTCAAATGGAGTCTTGTAGGCAAAGGTTCAGGGAATTAGGTATAATGACATTCACTGGAGAATATATATATCAAAACCTCTTGTATGCGAAATTAAATATTAATAATCTTAAAGCTAATAGTGATATACATAATTACAATACGAGAAATAAATCCAAACTTGTTCTCCCAAAACACAGACTTACCAAAGTAGGTAAAAGTTTTTTATGCATAAGCATCAAACTATATAATAAATTGCCTAGTGACATTACAAATCTTAATTTTAGGGAATTTAGTCTTAAGGTCAGAAAATTATTACTGTTTAAGTCTTATTATAATATTGACGAAGCACTTGCTGACGAATTTAGTGTAGTTATGTGATGGAAGAAAATTGCTTAAATCTATATGTATATAAATTGTGATATTGTTAGTGACGTTTCCGAGTGTACTATAAATGTATCAAAAAGGAATAAATAAATGAAATGAAATGAAATGAAACTTATATACTTTTTTGTAAATACATTCTTATAATATATATCAACACCCAGACACCGAAAAAACACCTATGTTCGTCACATAAATGTGTGTCCTGGGTGGATTTCGAACCCACGACCTACAGTACAGTAGGCAGAATTACTACCAACTGAGCTATGAAGCCAGTCGAATAGTGTTAAAATATGGAAATACGTGGGTTATTCGATCCACCTATCACAAACCTTTGAATTTTGCTACTCATACTTGTTCTTAGATGACCCCTCGGAGCCCTAGCAACGTGGAGCTAGGGTCTCGTATACCAAGGAATAATGGCGGCTTCACGCTATAGCTCTGGCAACAGAAAATTACTGATTTAGACCTTGGAGTATAACTTTTCAAATTATTGTGTAAATTTACTGTAAGAAGAAAACCTAAAATTAGGTAAACTTTATATGTAAAAAATGCTGATTTTCTACAAAGATATTTTGACACAATATTTTTTGTGACAATTTTATAAGTTGATGCGCCGCTAATTGCCGTAAAATTTCGCTGCATATAAAACTTTAAAAAAGTTTTCTTGCCCTGCCTTACATAATTTAAAATAATAACGGATTATTTTTTATATCTTTTTTGTTAGTAATCATTACATCCGCCATAGAACATTCTGGGAAAATTTCTACACGATACCTATTGTTCAAAAAATATTGATTATAACTCTTAAAATGTAGGCGTAGGCTTACCAGGCTAATCCAATGTTTGAGTATGGATCGATAAAAATTATATATTCAGAAACTAATAATTATTGATGGATATTTCACACAGCTCCATTTAACTTTAAACTAAGCATAGTTGATACTATGGGAACCAGATAACTGATAGCATACACATATACATATTTCTTTTATAAATACATTTTTTATGCAATAAAGTTACAGAATGAGCAGATGGCTTACCTGGTGTTAAATGATGACCTCTGCCCACGACGACTAATATACATACAAACATACATACACACTCAGGATCAGAACAAATATAATAATATTAAGATTATCGAAAATATTGATTCCGTATCATATATTTCACTCTAATTAACTAATTAATAATGTTGAGCTTCGGCGTGCAGCAAGCGGTCTGATCAACCCTTTGTTTATAAGCTGATAAACCCCAATTATGTTGCCTAATGTAATTAAAACTGGCGTGATCTACGCACACGTAGCGGATAAGCAAATTCGAAGCGGATGTTTTGTAGCGGTCGGTCGGAAGAAAATATTTTTCTGAATGTTTGTAAACCGTATTGATGTTTATACAAAAAAATATAATGCACTCTATCGTAGGCTACGCTTGCGTAAATAATCTAGCAACCCCAACAATTATAGTGTGTGTTATTTAAATAGTCTGTTATTAGATTATCTGGCCTCACAGCTCAGTTGCTAGTAACTTTTACCTTGATCGTGGGTTCGTTTCCCACCCAGGACGAACATTTGTGTGACGAGCATTGATGTTTGTTCTTTGTCTGGATGTTAATATGTATTTACAAAAAAGTATACATACATGCAACCTATCAGTCATTTGGGTCCAAGGGTACAGCTATGCTTAGTTTGGAGCTAGACGGCGCTGTGTGAAATGCCCAGCACTATTTATATTAGATGGCGCCATCTACATTGGTTACATCGAAGCATGTAACTAATATACGGTTTTTATTAAAGCGTTAAATTTTTAAACGAAAACATAATATTTTAATCTATTTATCTAAAACACTGTGTTTATCAGTAGTGGGAAAAATATCCTTTGAAAAGATTTTTGGACCATTAGTTTTAATGAAGTATTAAGGTGTTCTTTTATGTAACTAAGTTACGGAACGAGCAGATGGTCTACCTGTTCTTATAATATCTACCCACAACAAGCAAAAGGAAGTGAGTCAGTGTAGCAAAAGTTTGTTTCTATGCTGCATTCTACATTAATTAACATCATAGTATAAGTGATTTGTTTTTGTGAGTTTTTCAGATATTCCAAATTATTCGCTGGTATTCTTCTTTCTACAAAGATTTTCTAAATTCTTGCGTCATTGAAAAGAGGGTTCCGCTAAATGTGTATAAGCACTGTGTGCACACACAAATATTCCTCATTGTAACAAAATTAAGTTTAGAACGTTATTCGGAGCAGGCTATCTAGTGAAAATTGATCGAAATTATCCTTTATGTATGATATATCCTTAGTTAATTTGTGTCTGAGAGCGTTTCATGCCGTATATAATGCCTATAAATATCTATGAGCATGATTAAACACAAGTTATTACCGTTACTTATTATAAGTGACCCTTATATCTGGCCCTTTATATCGACGGGGCCCTGGGCTGCAGCCCATAAAGCTCTTATATATACTCGTAAATATAGATCCGCCCATGATACAAAAGAACATTTTGTAAGGACATAACTAAGATTCATTAGGTGCTTAATAATGGTAATTATAACATTTTTAAGTGACAATTTTTATTCTCAGTAGAACTTGTAATAAGTTCATCCGAGGAAGTACAGCCACCACACCTATTTCCACCGCCAAGTAGTAGCCCATACGCAATACTATGTTCCGGTTTGAAAGGTGCTATGCATCAGGTGGGCCATCATACTTATTCCGTAACTTACCTAAAAAAAATAGGACAATCGGGCGTCCCGCGCGATGCGTCCAACACGACTTATGTCATTTCCTATTTAGGTATAGGAAGAATCAAATCTTATTGCACTTTTAAATCTGAGCCGTGTTGGTCTCACGTGTAAAATGTGTAGAGGCTGGTGAATTACAGGCAGTATTTCACCAGCCTCCACGCATTTCAAACTGGTACACCGTAATGCGATTGACGGATCTTCCCCGAATAACTTTCACATTTCACAATACTACTGGGTAACGTATGTTATACAGACAAAACTAGACAGATTCCTATTATTGTTTCGGTGTATTGTTAGTTACTTGAAGGGTAAGCTCAAGAGGGCTATTGTTAACCGGATATGTAACAAATCAAGGGGTAAATCAGGGCCCGGGGGATGGAAGTTATAAACACCTACTGACCTATTTAACGCTATGATGTATTTTACCTGCAGTAGAATTGTTTGTAGCAGCATGGTTGATAGCGCGGATATATTAAAATCTAGATTTTTTATATGAAGCGATGAGTTACCTTTTTTTTCCAAGTTTTATGCTTAGTTCCTATTTACGTAGATTCATCTGTGAATTACAAGCTAAGCTGCTTATAAGCTTGTGTTTTGAGATACAGAGTGCGAATTTATAAAATCACTAGTGTATATTAATATTATATTGATATCAGTAACATTCAGCTTGTGGCAAAGTATCTTAGATAACATAGATAATATAATAAGGTAAGGTTAATTTAATAATATATATAATAATTTATAATAATATAACTATTTAATAATTTAGGTTAAGGTAATATTACATTATAAGGCATTATTATAGTTTAGAACGTTCAGTAGCACAAACTGCGTTTCCATCCTCAAGGTTTAGAAGTAGGAACCTTGAGTTTCAATCTGGAGGTTGCTCGTTTATTCCAGACGTGTACCAATGAGTTTTCTGCTTGGAAAAGTTATGTGCGTAATAAATACTTTCTCGAAACTGTAAAGGAATACTCCGCAAGGGAACCAGCATATCTTGGAATAAAAAATGCGAATCTATGTGTTAAGTTCGAATAAGGAGCCCGTTTGAGGTGCACTTTTATACTTTCTACGCACTGGTTCTGCTTTGTTGAGCCAAAGAAACAAGTATTAGCATTTTTAGTAGTATGTGATATTGATATATCATCGGTGCGTCTAAATAATAGAAAAAAAAATCTTTACCAACCTAGAACAAAAGAGCAGTAGAACTTTGCCACGTTCGTCCGGGGAAGTACTGCCACCATGCCCATTTCCACCGCCAAGTAGTGATGTATTCACGTTAGTGTTCCGGTTTGAAAGGTGAGTTTCTGGTGAATTACAGGCACATGAGACATTCCAACTTCACGTCTCAGAGTAACGGGCGCATACGATGCGACTTGGTTCTTGTCGTACCTAGTAGGGGAGGACCCAAGTTGTATTGCTTGTTATGAGCAGAGGTTACCATCTAACACCAGCTGGACATCAGCTCATAACTATATCAAATGATAAAACGAATACTTAAATCGCTGATTCTGAGTAATTTTATAAACTTAAAATAATCGAAAAAATTCGGAATTCCAAAGTTCGTAAAAAGATTGTCATTACGAGGTACAGAAATTACTTTTAGCGGTTATTAGTATTCTAACAATATCCTTATATGAACTTGCCCATGTAGACCTGTGTAGGCGAAGACAGCTTTCAAAATAAGGTGAGCCCTATATTCGTTCCGTTAGGAGTATCAAAGTCAAAGTCAGTAACTTTATTTCCATAGAATTCATACAGAAATGGTTTGGAAACTTCAATAATATTCAAAACATAAGGTCACGCGTACTTATCGCTAAGTATGACGATATCCGACGTTCCATGGCGAAGAACAGCAAGAAACCCCTAAAGAGGGCTTCCTTTTTTCGCAAGCACGATCCTTGTTACAGTCTGAGTACTTAGATCTATGTAAGTATTATATATTAATAAGTATGACTATGTATTCTCGCGAACAAACCTTTCAAGGCCGAGTAATGGAACTCTGAGCACTGCATTGCTTTGCCAAAAAACAATACCGCTCTTTAGAAGTGCATTGTGGTTTGAGCTGGGATTTGAAGGCACTTTTGATCGTCGCCTTAAAAATGTAATAACCCCTTTGATGTCTGGCTACTTTGAGCTTTTTACGCCCTCTTAAACTTACTGAGATGCTAAAAGTGGAGGGGTTAGCTTTAGCTTGCGGCAACCAAGCTTATAAGCAAAATAAGCTGAAACATAAAAGACATTTCTTTTTTTAATAACAATAATATAATAATATTGGTGGACCTTTCACACACCGCCATCTAGCCCCAAAGTAAGCTAAGTAAATAGCTTGTATTATGGGAACCAGACAACTGGTATAATACACTTAAATAATATATAAAATACATAATTCACCCAGACACAGAACAAACACCTATGTTCGTCACACAAACAAATGTTTGTCCTGTGTGGGAATCGAACCCACGACCTACAGCGCAGAAGGCAGGGTTACTACCAACTGAGCTATGGGGTCAGTCATTTTGAACGCAAGCTGCCCAAGGAAGGAGTGAGGGCTATCGTTTTCGGGAGAATGTATTTACTAGACTGTTCAGACCCTGTCCGACCCTATAGGGATGAATGGTCAAGAAAACCCTAAAGGAGGGATTACTTTTTCATTAATGTTCATTTTTGGACTTTTGACTCGAATCTGCCGCATTTTTTTTATGCGATGCAGTTACGGAACGAGCCGACGGCCCACCTGGTGCTAAGTGGTAACCTCGGCCCATAACAACCATGTGACTTGGGTCCTCCCCTACTAGGTACTTCAAGACTCAAGTTGCATCGTTGCGCTCGTAACTCTGAGACGTAGGTAAAATGTCTCATGTGCCTGTAATTTTCCCGCAACCACCCTTTCAAACCGGAAGACAGTAACTCGACGGCGTTACTGCTTGCCGGCAGAAATGGTGGCAGTACCTCCTTGAACTTGGCATGATTTCTACTGCTCTTAGGCAACGAAATACAAAAGCGTTTTCAAATAAAATAAACGTCAAATATTAACACAACGGACAAATGTCCAGATAATACGTATAATTTAACTCCACTGGATAAAGCTTAATATTAATCTTATCGTAAATATTCTGTTCGTGTTCGGCATATTTAATCTGTTGAAATGAAATATTTTCTTTTACTCAAATTTTACTGGTGGCTGTAAACAAAGTGTCCATATTTCTTTTAAGTCACACAGGCCTAACAGTTTGCAAACAAAAATATATATACATTCGCAGAACAACTATTATTATTCTAAGCTAGTGACCCGCCACGGCTTTGCACGGGTGAAATTTACTAATACAGAAATTAAATAATAAATATTGGTGAACATTTCACACAGCTCCGTCTAGCCTCAAACTAAGCACAGCTTGTATTATGGGAACCAGATGACTGATAGAATACATATATACTTTTTTTTTGTAAATACATACATATGAATACATATTAACACCCAGATATGGACATATTATTGGAATCTAATATATAAATGCATTTAAACAAAAATGTAATACTATGGTATGGATAAATTGATTGGGTTAGAAATTTCAGATTTGGTTCCTGAAACAAAGTAAGAAATATTTGAGCTAAAACTCTAATACAAACTTTAATGAACACACATAAACACTGCCCATTAGTTCGCAGCTGCTGCTTAAGCAGTTATGATCGCGAGCAAGTTGGGATTCCAGCTTGCTTAGTTATAGCTTATCGATTTCTTACTTACTTAAAAGCATAACCTATATAATATCTTAGTGATTGTAATTTTTTTAAGAATATGTGTCAAATCAAATTATAAAATACTTTGTATTTACGAGCTAAATTTTGTTTTTATGTGACGCGATTGATTTATATCAATATTCGAAAGCTAGATCCTCAAGTCATCAACTATACCCGTCCCCTTAAGTCATTTATAAACAATCGACCTATAAAAATATATACAAAATGTATTTATACGTTAAACAGTTTTCTATCTCTGAAATGTAACACTTGACGGAATTTCACAAAACAACCTATTATTTACGACGCACATTTTATCTCGCTTAGAGCATCGACCAATCATAAAGAATGCTCTTTCTCGTCATCCTCAAAGTCAAAGTCAAAGTCAAACACTTAATTTCCATAGAATTTATAAAGAAACGGCATTTAAACGTCAATAACATTCAAAACGTAAGGTCACGCGTACATATCGCTAAGTTTGACACCTGTTCAATCCCAATCCTACCCTCCATGGGGAGAACAGACAAGAAACCCCTTAAGGAGGGCTTCCTTATACTAACTACTGCTAGTCGAACTAGTAAGTCTTGTCTCTTAGTAAACTTATATAGTATATATTAGTTCTATCTCCTACTGAAGAGTAACGAGCAAGTTAGCTATCCCGCGCGGCCGTGTGTATCGCATTAGAAGCATTAACAGTTTCCTGCGCGCGCCTTCAATTATAACGAAATATTGTACCCGGTTGGTGCTCGAGTTATTTTATAACTTCACTCGGTAACTGGTTCAGCTGAATTCGCTTTTACAAGTTATTTGAAACTGTGTCGCTGGTTGTAGAGTATACAGCTTATACCGGGTTAGCTCTTTATACATCTTTGTGATTGGTTAAGTTTATGGTAGTTAGTGTACGCATTCGGTTTCGGTTAGCTCATTCAGCTCATCATATATAATAATAAATACATAAATATTGGTGGTAATTTCACACAGCGCCATCTAGCCCCAAAGTAAGCTAAGCATAGCTTGTATCATGGGATCCAGACAACTGATATACATACTTATATTATTTATTTTGGAAATACATACATACATATATTACATATTAAACACCCAGACACAGAACAAACATCTATGTATGTTCGTCACACGAATGTTTGTCCTGGGTGGGAATCGAACCCACGACCTACAGCGCAGAAGGCAGGGTAACTACCAACTGAGCTCACAGAACTGAGCTCACAGCTCAGTTGGTAGTACGTCTGTATACTCGTATACTATAATCATACTTAGATTGTGCAGAATATTCTTTTGCTAAATAAATTTATGAATTTGTAGGTATATTAAGTCATATCATATACCTATATGAAGTACAGTAGTTATTGCCCGAAGGTTGTCTGTAAGATGTCGCTTTCTAGCAATAAGACCTCCCATTATTTCACTCGGATGTATAAAAAAATAATTATAAAAAAAAATTAAAAGACTACTAGAAATAATGATAACAGACTTCGAAAAAAAACACTGACTTTATAATAAAATTTTTATTAATCAATATTTCAGTTTGACAGCGTCGCCGAATTCGGGAATCGAATTACAGACCCGACATACGCTGCCGCAAAATAAAATTCAAAACTCGGCCGCCATATTGAATATCAATATACATCCACGAATATCCAGTATTCCGAACGGATATTATGGGAATAACACCCTAGGGCATAAACCCGATGAATACTAAAATGCTAAGGAAAATACATTAAAAGTGGGTTTTGCGGGACGAACGGCGTTCCTTTGATTAAAGCTGCAAGTTGGGAGACGACATATATTCCTCCCAGGGGCGGATTCTTGTCAAAGGATTCGATATGTTGGTATCTAGGTAATCTAGAAGCCGTCTTATGCACGTATTGCTTGGATATCCTAGTTTTAGTAGACTGGTAATTGAGAGCAAGACCTAGAAAGAGGCTATGTGTTAAAATTCTAATTAATAATCAATTATTACATGGTTCATTAAGTATTTGTTTAATACTTTGCTATCCAATACTATAATCCATTCCATCCCACGGTTGTCTGGAAGAAATCGCTCTAAGCGATAAGGTCGCCCATTGTGCGTTCTTTTGTTATATTATTTCTGCTTAAGATTGCAATTGTATAGTAACGGTGTTAATTATGCACAATTTAATATATCTATCAATTTAAGTCCCTTTGCTTATAATAATAGTTTAAAATCGGACTGCACAGTTTCTAGTTTTTATATAAACGGACCCTGGATTCCTTAGAGAAAAATATGTCAAAAGTTATTGGATACCATGCAACTTTGGTCTATTCGTAGCTATGTATGGGAGGACTGAAGTTGTGTTGCTTGTTCGGTTTTTATGGGTAGAGGTTACAGAGGTTAACACTAGGTGAGCCATCTGCTGGTTCCGTAACTATCACATAAAAAAAAGGTAATGTTTCTATACAAGTCTTCTTATTCATGGGCTGTAATCCTTTTTATAGGCTTCCGGATTGAGCCAAAATAAGGCTCAAAATACCAGCGCTTTAAGAGATTAACTGCCTCTGTAAGGATAAGTCAGTTAATATGAGTAGTTTTTTAAAGTAATAGTTACTTAATGAGCCGATGGCCCACCTGATGTTAAATGGTAACCTAGGCCCATAACAACTGATGCGACTTGGGTTCTCCCCTAATAAGAACGACAAGTATGCAACAGTAATGCGAATGCGTTACTGCTTGGCGGCAGAAATGGGCATGGTGGCAGTACTACAGTGAAGTTGCAGGCGCATGAGACGTAACATCCCCGTCTCGAGGTGATGGACGCAACGCAATGCGACTTGAGTCATCTCGTACTTTGGTGGAGGGCTTGAGTCGTATTGCTGTTATCCATGAGCGGCGGTTACCACTTAACATCAGGTGGGCCATCAGCTCGTTCTATCACCTACATGGCATCAACAAAGTACTTCCCTGGAAGAACATGGCGTGAGTTCTACTGCTTTTAAAATCTGGAATGGCCTCATGATTAAAATGCAACGTCGGTTCGAGATGAAGCTTGGAACTGACGGTTTGACGGTTTGATGGTTTGACAGTTTGACACTCCTCGACTCTCCATTGGTGCGCGACATCTGTCATTATGACAGTGCAGCCTCCCTTGACGATCTCGGAACGCGACCGATCACACTAATGTGAAATTATTGCCTATCGCCTCAGTAGCTAGAGCGTGGTGGCATAGTAAAGCACACCCTGAGATTCGATCCGAAAGTCACTGGTTCAAATGTTAAGGTGCATAAATTATTGTATCGCTTTATTTTTTTTCTTTTCTTTCGTTTCTCTAAAAGGTGAATGAAAACATCATGAAGCATATCCTAGACTAAAAGTTGAAGATATGTATCAAGTAAACGAAAGGATCCTATTTGAGGTCTAGTCGAATACTTTCACCAAAATAAATAACTAAATAATAAATAATGGTGGACATTTCACACAGCGCCATCTAGCCCCAAATTTACCAAGCATACACAGCTTGTACTATGAGAACCAGACGACTGAAAAATTAATTATATACACCTTTTTTAAAATACATACAAATAACACATAACACCCAGAAACAAACAAACATCTAAACTCGTCACACAAATGTTTGCCTTGGGAATCGAACTCACGACTTACTTACAGCCCGAAGGCAGAGTTACTACCAACTGAGCTGTGAGGCATGTACAGTAAATGATCACAATACCCTTTGTTTGCGACTCCACAATCGAGTAAACATTTCTACTGATTAACATCAAGTCAGCGCTGTCCGTCTTATCTGTAGCGCTGTTATGTAAATATATTTCCTAAGCCTATTATGAATGATTTATGTATGAAATTCATACATCTACTTGGTCGCAAAACAATGAAACCACCAAGAGGCCTTAATGTATGCAAAGTTCTTACCCAAATAGCCAGGAGCGAATTAAGGGGTAGTGGGTTCATGTCGTCCGATAAAGCTTGTTGTTGGCCGCTCAGAGTTAAGTATATACATCTGCTCTTAACAAGCAAAGCACTTAAGTAATGACTTTGTAGCAGTTACACATTGTGTGATGTTGTTAAAAATTAACTATAAGTATTTAAATGTTTTTCTCAATTATGTTAAGTGTTTTTATGTATGTTCCTATATTTGGGAAGTCACTGCTTCCTGTTACAAAGTTTCTGTAAACTAAAACAGGAGGCAGAGCTTCAGCAGTCATTTGTACCCTTACTTTGTATTAATAAATATTTTTGTATGTTGAGTGCGCCCCTGTTCCAACTCTAGATCCGACCCTGGATAAAGCTAAGGGAGATAATATTCAAGTGACCGACGGACGGACAAAGCCAAATTTGCATACCACCTCACTGGGTGATGATGCTTGTTGTTAAGCTGCTTAGGTTCCTTTAAGCAATGTATTTATCGCTTTTCTAATCTAGTATTTCCTGATGCCTACGTGTAAATCTTTACTTATTAGGGCTTGTTTTTACAGGGAATTTACAACCCATCTCACACTTCTTTGACTGGCCTCACAGCTCAGTTGGTAGTAATTTTTCTGGTCGTGGGTTCGATTCCCATCCAGGACAAATACTTGTTTGACGAATATAGCTGTTTGTTCTGTGTCGGGGTGTTTTTTTTTACAAAAAAGAAGTATTCTATCAGTTGCCTGGTTCTCGTAGTACAAGCAATGCTTAGTTTGGGGCTAGATGGCGGTGTGTGAATTGTCCACAATATTATTATATATTATTATTTACTTTTGCCAACAACTGTATTAATTGATATTATTATTATTATGACTTCCATGTCCGGTTTTCCATTCCGGTGGTAGCTGGTTCAAATACCATATAGAATTAGGGAATTTTTTCACATTGAAAATTTGTGTGAATTAAAACGTTCTCAGAAGGTGAAGGAATCATCATGGAGAAACCGAAACAAGAAAAAGATAAGTATTTTACATCTAGTATTTCAGATAGGTACCATTCCAGAAAGTTATTTGCATCTGGTATCTTAAATACTTAATTTAGAAGTATTTTGCATTTTGTATTTCAGATACTTTATTTAAGGTATCTTGTACATCACTACACGTTAGTAGTAAATATATATAGTTTACTGGCCCTTAGATCTTTTTACATACATGTCGATGGTCTAATGCCCAATGATTAGCGCCCGTATCACATCCAATTAATGACGTCACACTGTAATTGATGACGTCTGGGGAGAAACAAAGACAAAGACAAGACAAAGACTCTTCGTTATAAATATTTGATTCGACGATTTGTTTGCTACGTCATATGACGTTAATGATATTGTATATGACAAGCCCTGACCCAGTTTCCTTGTAATGAGCTAAAAAGAATTAGTATGAGTAATTTCCCCGCTAGTGGAAAATCTGCAAAGTTTGCCCAGAGAAGTACCTACTGTTGCATATTTCTGCCGCCAAGCAGTAATGCTTGAGCGGTACAACTCCCGCCAAGTTCGTCCGGGGAAGTACTGCCACCATGCCCATTTCGGCCGCCAAGCAGTAGCGTGTTCGCTTTACTATGTTCCGATTTGAAAGATGTGGTTGCCGGTGAAATTACAAGCACATGAGACATTCCACCTACACGTCTCAGAGTTACGGGCGCGTACGATGTGATTGAGTCTTGTCATACCTAGTAGGGGAGGACCCAAGTCACATCGGTTGTTATGGGCCAAGTTTACCTCTTAACACCAGGTGGGCCGTCGGCTCGTTCCGTAACTCAACCACATAAAAAAAACTAACTACGTCGTAATCAGCCAACTTTGCACATCCTTTCCCGTTCGATTGACTACATAATACCTCTATGTATATAATATATTAGATGGTAATATTACCAGGAAATACATCCTCCATCGCCATATCAAAGCCTTTGAGCTGATGTTTACAGACAAACGGACGAACTCAAAGGATCTTAAACACACGATAACTCGGCGATATTATGTACAGATAGTGGTTTGGGTATGTAAATACATTAGTGTTGGACTAGTGGGGCTCGGTGCTAAGATTTTGAAGCCGAAAACGTGTAGTTAATAGCCATTTTTTTTTTCGTAAATTTTGTTGGATATTTCACATAACGATGTAAGTAAATGAAATAAACTTATCGATGTTTATTTTAATGACGAATTTTTCTGTTGAAAACAACTAGATTTTCTGAAATATTTTGCAAATGTTACCTCTTAGAAGTTTCATATTTTTACAATAACTACCTTTTAGTTTTAAATGCCTAAAATTAATTCATTGATTCATTGTTGTTAATTCATCAAAATTTAAAAGTGCAATAAAAAGAATGTTACTTAGTTTTAGATTTTATGCTTAGTCTGCTCGAAATTTAATTTTGGCTAGATAATATATAGTCTAAAGTAGCTTAATATTTTTTATTATTTCCAGAAATCAACAAAAGATGCTTTTTGGCCGAATCGTTTCGGCATCACATAACTAATTCGATTGAAAACGTGTCCCATCCCTACCAATATCCCAAGCCCGCGCGTTCCTTCGATAACATTCAAAAATATCCAAGAAAATAAATTCGAATGAATTTTTGTAGGCAACCCCATCCTGATAAAAATATTGAAGATAATGTTGCTTTGGTATCCGAAATTCGAAGGATTAGCTTCACAATTTTAGGATAAGTCGGTAGATTATCTTTTCATTAATAGAAAGATCCTTTTATTTGTTTATAAATCATTTCTAAACAGAAAATAAGGCGCCGTATCTACTGCTCATTTTTGATTTTACAAAGACAAATTTTACTGCGCTTACCTGTATCATGAAAATGACAGAATACATTATGTTTATGTAGTTTATCTGTAGTTTGCTTCCCATAGTTCTGACTGGCCTCACAGCTCAGTTGGTAGTAACCCAGCCTCCTACGCTGTAAGTCGTGGGTTCAATTCCCACCCAAAACATTTGTGTGGCGAACCTTAGATGTTTTTTCTGTGTCTGGGTATTAATATGTGTTATATGTATGTATTTACAAAAAGTATATATGGCAAATAGCTTACTTTGGGGCTAGATGGCGCTGTGTGAAATGTCTACCAATATTTACTTATTTATTTAAGTTTGAGGTAGCAGTAAAACTTGTACTTATGTACATATGTATATGCAAAGTATAAAAGTATTTTACCAGTTATCTGGTTCCCCAATACAAGTTTTTTAATGTGAAAAAGTTACGGAACAAGCTGTTGGCCCACCTGATATTGACTTGGATCCTTCCCTACCTAGGTTAGATAACATCTAAGTCATGCATCGCATGCACCCGTAACTCTGAGACGTAAAGGTAGAATAGCTCATGTGCCTGTAATATCACCGGCAACCACATCTTTCAAAGTGGAACACAGGAACGCGAATACATTACTGGCGTTAATGAATGAAATCTGCTACTAAAAATCACTCAAGCAATCTAAACAAACTAGCGCGTAAACTAGAGTCCAAAAATGTACTTTAAAAGTGCAACGTTCCACCCCACGACAAAGTGACACAGAAAGTGGGTAAGTCTCGTAAAAACGAAGTGCACAAACATGGTTGATATACAGCCGCTGTGCAAACGTACAGGGTGTCCTACAAGTGTACCCACACTACCCTGAGGGGAGGGAGTGGTTCTAGTCAAACACACTGTATAAACTGAACAAATCACTCCACCCTATACATACGGAGTTATCAAATACAATTTATTTGAAACAAAGACAAAATATTAACGACAGGAAATTAATTAATCGACTGGCCTCCCAGCTCAGTTGGTAGTAAACCTGCCTTCTGCGCTGTAGGTCGTGGGTTCGATTCCCACACAGGACAAACGTTTGTGTGACAAATATAGTTGTTCTGTGTCTGGGTGTTAATATGTATTTACAAAAAAAATATATAAGTATGTATATCAGTTGTCTGGTTCCCATGATACAAGGTATGCATAGCTTACTCTGTGGCTAGATGGCGCTGTGTAAAATGTCCACCAATATTATGATTATTAATTAAATTCTAGATATTAAATTAGAACAAAGTATGTGTGTCAAAAGACATAAACATTGTTCTACTTAATTAGAGGATTTTTTAATGTTAATTTTATATTGTACTATTGATTTGTTGGAATGTATGGAAATAGTTTTAGAGTAATTATATTTCTAATTTTTGTAAATGACATGTTTATAACACTAATCAGATAAAGGAATCGAACCCACGACCTACAGCGCAGAAGACATTACTACCAACTGAGCTGTGAGGCCAGTCACTTTCACAATTTTAGTCACATGCTGAAAAACCATCTACAAACATGTTTATGTGTACGAGTTTGAGTATACAAATTGTATGTTAATAGAAATACATCCCGAGTTCTTTCATTTCCTTGTGTATCCATCATATCCTCCCGATACAATTGATCAATCATCGCGCCACACGAATATTTCTATTTGCCGTCAAAGATAACGAATTTCGATGGAGTGTTCATCTTTTAGTGTCAATCAAACTTGCGTATTTATTATGATTGACTGCCGAAATATGGTAATATGTATTATATATAATATAATATATATGTATAATATAACATACCTTGTTAACAATTTTTTTGCGATATATTTGCGCTACGAAAGTTAGAAGGTAAGTGGTAACCTCTGCACATAACGAGCAACAAGACGTTGGTCCTCCCCTACTTAGGTCGAGACTCAAGTCGCATCGTATGCGCCCGTAACTATGAGACGCGGTGTAATGTCTCATGTGCTCAACACAGCCCAGAACACCGGAACACAGTAACCCGAATGCATTAACAGCTTTGTGGCAGAAATGGAATAAATGAATTTGTACCTACCAGTGTAGGAAAAATAATATCTGCTACCTTCGAACGGTAAAAGTGTCATTGCAATTGCATTTGATTTTGATATTTGACATTTCATTATGAAAAATCTTAAATGTGAAACAAATTTTTTATCGGCCCGAAACGAAAATCTGGGGGATGGCTTGTGAAAATCTAGTATGGATTTGGTTGCCATTTTAAATGCGACGATTCACTCTCACTTGTAAAGAGTAGGCTGGACAAAGTGAGACAATTAAAAGGCAGACACAACATACAAATAAATGCGAAAAACTCAGCAATACAAACTACGCAAGGGCTGTGTCTACTAAGAATGAACGTTAAAACTCATATGAATACTACGCAAATCTCCTCGGAATTCCAATAAAATGAACAAGCCCATAGCGTTTCCTTTGCGGACTTCTGAAAATGGCCTCCGCATGTCTGAATACGCAAATATCCCACTAATAATAACGATAAATCCGTGTGGTTCAGAGCACACTAGCGACCCGCCCTGGCTTCGCACTGGTGCAGTTTACTTATATTTTTTTCTTTCTTTATGTAATGTAGAGTATAGAACGAGCTGACGGCCCACCTGATGTTAAGTGGTAACCGTCGCCCATACACAACAGCAATACGATTTGAACCCTCTCCACCAATGTACGAGATGACTTAAGTCGCATTGCGTTGCGTCCATCAACCCGAGACGGGGATGTTAAGTCTCATGCGCCTGCAATTTCACCGGCATCCACTCCGTCCATCGGAACACAGCAACACGAGTGCAACACTGTTTGGCGGCAGATTACCAGGTGTGGTGGCAGTAGTGGCTAGAAATAATAGTGTTTTGACAAAACACCTTCATAATTCAGCCATGTCATATAAATATTTACAAATTATACACAAAAACCTATTTCGTTTATCGTTCTTTCTATTTGTGAAAACCCGTATTAAATCCTTCCGTGGTTTAGAAGGAATAAGCGAAGAAACAGACAGAAGACAGCTTGCAACATGTTTTATAATACAGAGATAGTCGCGACCTATGGGATTTGCAACGCGCGCCTACGTTTCAGTTCGAACGCTGTCAGTTCGCGACCATATGAACTAGCCTTATAGACAATGTGGTAATGCTCTACACGCAAGTTATATGCAAACTTTGGATAGCTTCCGCCCGTTCCGCTGCCAAAGCAGATAATTTAATCCGGGGGTGATTAACTAACAAAATTGCTTTAATTTGGAAGTCTTCTTGCTGGCACAGTTACGTGTATAAACGGAAGCATTTTTGCATTCCATTGTGTTTTCTGACCTCATCTTTCATTAATTAAAAGCTGGTCTCGCTACTTCGTGGCGCACAGTCGCATAATTTTTGCAGTAATTAAAATTAAGTTATTTTTTGTTTTACTTCAAGTTTCCTTTCTATTTGGCACTTTTTCTAGTAATGCAACTTATTCTTTCTTATTCCTATATAAATAAACAAATTTTATCCTAGTCGAATTTCCGTTTTTGAATTTTTAAAATCAGTACAAATAATGCTACGTACCTAAGTTACCTAAGTTTTTTTGTTTTATATCATGTTTATTATATAAGGGTAGTCCGTACCTTAATCACCTAATGTTATCGATTCTATGGAAAAACTGTATTTGTTGTATTTTCACCTCAGCTAGAGACTGAAAGTTCCATATTTTATCAAAATAGTTGAATCGGTTTACTACATCCGTTGAAAATATTATAAATTTAAATTTTAAAAAATACTTCTCTTTAATGATTAATGCGGAATCGCTTCCGTGTTTGGATCTATATATATCCCACAGGAAATGAGCAATTTTTCCTGGATAAAAATAGCTATGTTGTTTTATACAGAAATTACCATTGTTCCGTTTCTGGATAAAAAGAAATACATAAGAAATACATTTTCGCATTAACAACATAAGTAAGGATTAAATTGATTTTGTTACTTACTTGCTTAGCTGATGAGCACACACACGCGATTTGGTAGCTTTTTGAATTGACTAAAAGTGTTGTCTAATCAGTAGGTCTGTTCAAGAGGGATTTTTAAATCCTTTCCCCGTAATTGTAACTTTTAAAATTGTGAAACATGTTAAATAAAGTTCACAAGACAATTTTTGCTTGAATTAAAAATACTTTGCTAGTAAAAACAAGTTTTTAAAACTTACCAATAATTTACCATAAAACAAGCCATACTGATCATTTTTATATATAATAAAAACATCCATATATTTCGTATTTGATTTTCCTTTTTTGTATTCAACAAAAAATAATCCGTAACTGAATGCACTTTGCATTCACCGATGTATTATTTTTGTTGATTATTTGGTTTGCGCATCAAATCAATTAGTTTTTACGAAATGCGCGGAATTATTTTCACCACTGGCCTGACCCAGTCATTCACAATGTCCCGTACTTTTAAATTGAATTCAAAAGCGTCAATTAAATCCATGAACGTTTACTGAATGAATGAATTAAATTATATAATATTCGCACTCTTTTGTTTGCTATATTATTGCCATATATATATAATATAGATATAATTAAAGCTACTTAATGTCCGAAGCTCTTTTCATCTAGCGTTGTGGAAATGTTGTTGTAGGGGACCTCGTTTCTCGCATCCGTATGTGATAACCCTTTGAATCCCTACACGTGTCCCCCGGGTGGTGTAAAAGATGCAACCCAAAGTATCAGTAGAACTTGTTCACCCGGAGAAGTACTGCCACCACACTTGGTAATCTGCCTCGTGTTGCTGTATTCCGGTGGAAGGGAGTGGGTGCCGGTGAAATTGCAGGCACATGAGATGTAACATCACCGTCTCAGGGTGATAGACAACGCAATGCTATTAAAGTGCTACGATGTAATATAAATAAAAATTCATTATAAAAATAAGCGACTTGAGTCATCTCGTACTTTGGTGGAGAAGACTTGTGGTCTTCATGGGCGGCGGTTACCACTTAACATCAGGTGGGTCGTCAGCTCGTTCCACCACCTAAATCACATAAAAATACTTGCAACTTGACCTGATGACCTGTTGACAACTTCTTATTAATATAAACTCCAGACGCCAGTCTCTCACAATAAAAATAGCTTGTTTTATTTTCTGGCTAACCTAAGCGTGGACAATTGTAAGAGAAATAATTACAATAATAATAATAAGTTTATTTATTTGAAACAGTAACAATATAAATTTTAAATAGTAATAAACACGATGATGCTTGCAGTAGTAAATGTGTCGCAAGCATCAACATATAAATGAAATATTAATAAATTATTGATCTGGTCATATGTTCAATATCTCTCAAGTCGAAACTTTATGAACTATCTTTATTCGAGGGTTGTGTCAAAAAACTCGCGTTTCTACCCAATTTTCGTCCCTCCGCAGTTATTAATTGTGCCGGGTTTACACAGTAGTAAATCAGGCGCGATGTAAGCAAATATACGGCGGGTAGATAAGAATGTAAATGTTATTTATGACCTCAAATTTACCGTTCTCTTTTTCCGGCACTTACGGTGGTGTGGGTCAAGGGGCGGGAGGGAGCGATGGGAAACTAATAATAATGGAATCATTATCGATAAAATATTATTTTGCAACTTTGGATTCTAATAATTTCGGTTCGAACTTGTACTTGGACATCGCAAACAATCCGTCCCACACACTTAACCCATGTACATTTTCACACTATATTTTTACTCAGAATACGAAGTAGTGATGCTATGAAACTTTATTTTTTTTTTTATTTAAATTAAGTCAAAGACTATTTTTATTTACTTATTGTTTTTTATGTGATACGGTTATGGAACGACCAGATGGCCTACCGTGTGTTAGATGTAACTTCTGCCCATAACAACCAATGTGACTTGGGCCCTCCACTACTCAGGTACGACAAGACCCAAGTCACATCGCCTGCGCTCGTAACACAACGCTCGTAGGCAGTAGTGAGTATGAGGCAGTACTTCCCGGAATGGACTCTGCTCATAAGTTGAAACTTCACGTTAAATAATTATATAAAAAAAAACTAATACTTATTACCGTAGCAGACAAAGCCAAAAAGTACTTTATTACATTATTTTATGGTAGGAAAACAATACAATAAGTAAGATAAGTAGAAATATTTGGCATTTACCAGTAGTTTTTATAACACAAAATTAGCTTGGGATTAATTTAGAAAACCTAATCCTACCTAACCTAATCGAAAACCTCAATATTACTTAATGTTCGGTAACATTTTAAATATAAGTGAACCGAAGAAACCTATTTGTAGTTTGAAATTACAAAATCCCTTTATTACTTATTCAGATATCCCTGAGTAAGTACTTAAAGGGTTTCTTAAATGGTCTTGACCTTTGTCTTAGTACTCTTAAATATTATAATAAGCCGAAAATATACATTTGGTAAATACCTTTTATAATCTTGCTTCTAAGGTGGGTCTACCTCTATAGTGGGTGAATGGTACAAACTTTCAATCCGAAGTTTTTTAAGGTCATTTCACACAGAGCTATCTAGCCCCAAAGTAAGCTAAGCATAGCTTGTATCATGGGAACCAGACAACTGATATAATACTTATATACTTTTTTGTAAAGATTTTGGTGTATGTAACATATAATACATATTAACAAACAGATAGAACAAAAAACTATACGCGTGACACAAAATGTTTGTCCTGAGCGGGAATCGAACCCACGACCTACAGCGCAGCAGGCAGGGTTACCAACTGAGCTGTGAGGCCTATTGGCCTCAAAAATGTCTGTACCAATCCGTATTTGGCTTGTGAGGTAGACTGAAGTCCAAACTCTCGCTTATCGTGACACATGACAAGTGATGAGCACATTCCTTTTGTGGTTTTCCAGCTAATAACCTAGCTTACGGTTACATCTCATACAAAAAAATAATAATTTGTTTGTTAAAAAATTGAAAATATGGCTGAGATGTATATATAAAATATAAAAACATATTTAAAGTTTTTTTTTATATGTATATATTTTTATAGTGTTTCCGATTTTTTTATGTTCTTATTAGCAATTGTATACCTATGATCTAATGAAATCTATGTTAGTGTTTTTTTTTTTATTAAACATAATTTTTTTGTCTTAATAATTTTGTTGTATTAATTTTAATCACTTAATTATTAAGTCATGTAATGACAGAGTTTGTGGAACTATTTTATGTAACTTTAAGATCTTGTACATACTGTCAGGCTTTGTGCAAATAAATTATTGATTCCGATTTAATAAATAATAAAGTGCATGAGACGTAACATCCCCGTCTCGAGGTGATGGACTCAACGCAGTGCGACTTGAGTCATCTCGTACTATGGAGAGGACTTGAGTGGTATTGCTGTTGTCCATGGGCGGCGGTTACCACTTAACATCAGGTGGGCCGTCAGCTCGTTCCGTCACTTAAATTACGTAAAAAAATACCGTAAAAGTCTGAATTCCGCTTCACCCCACCCCTTAACGTCATCGAAATAAATAATTGCGCGCCGCAACCCCTACTTGTTTTATCTTTATGGTCGCGATACGTGCGCCGCGTTCGACGCCCTGATTTTAATGTGCCACCGTGTAGGGCGGCCTTATAACCTGGATTCGTGCGGTACTCTGATTGATGTACCCACAGTGGGGTGAGACGGGAAATGTTTGTGACTCACAGCTTGGGTCCACGGTTACATAATGATATAAACATAATATGTATATATTTTTTTTAATTTATTTTTATATTATTTATTTCATTTTTTCATTTTTACTTATGTACTTGGAAATAGTAAATTTATTTTTTACAAGCTGTGCTCCGTGGTTTTCCCTCGGTGAATAAGTCAACCCACGGGAACACTGCACTTTTCCGGCATCAAAGTAGCCTATGTGGTAACCAGGATATAAGCTATCTTGGTACCAAATTTCATCCAAATCCATTAAGTCGTTTGAGCATGAAAGAGTAACAAACATCCATACGTACAAACTTCCACGTTTATAATATTAGTAGGATTTTGTATGACGTAGATTGTAAGTACCACTAGCACAGACCTCTGTGGTTTTTAGTAGCTAATAACCATACTTTTCTTTATTTTTAAATTAAACTGGTAAATAATTAAAAATAAATTGAACAAGTTACGCGACGGTAACTTTATGGATTTGTCCATGGTCACCTCGGTGGGGAGGTGGCTACAGCGCTGATGTGCATCTGTGGTCTGGTAATTTAGATGTGCCTGTATTTTGGAATTACTACGCCACCGTTAGAGCCGTTAAAGCGTCGTTTGTTAACGAAAATACATAGAGCGTTTGCCGCGGCCCTGCCCGCGTGAGTTTTGCTGAGTAAATGCAGTTGGTTTAAGTACTACCTAATTTTAAAAGCTTCAATCGCTGCATATTAATATACATTTCCTCCATGGAAGATGAAGTTTAACAAGTTAATAAGTTTAATAAGTTAAGGCTGTTGTTGCAAGCCTATAAAAGTATCCACGTGCAAGCACCGGAACTACAATCCAGTTAATTAAACGGAGTATCACTGCTCAACAGGGCAGCAGTAAGGGAAGGGATGTTTGTTAAAATAAAATGACGGTTTTTTTTTGTCGGCTCACCTAATTTTATGTGGTAACCGCCGCCCATGGACAAAGACAATACGATTCAAGTCCTCACCACCAAATTGTGAGATGACTCAAGTCACATTGCGTTGCGTCCATCACCACGAGACGGGGATGTTACGTCTCATGCGCCTGCAATTTCACCGGCACCCACTCCCTTCCACCGGCACACAGCAACAAGTGTGCATCACTGCTTGGCGGCAGATTACCAGGTGTGGTGGCAGTACTTCTCCGGGCAAACCTAGCACAAGTTCTACTACTGCTACTTTGGGTTGCTTCTTTCACACCATCCGGGGGACACGAGTAGGGACGTATTCAAGGGTTATCACCTACGGACGTGAGCAACGTGGACCCCCCCCCCAAAAAAAACGCTATTGCTCTATATTTTAGTAGTAGTAGAACGTATGACAAGTTTGCCCGGGGAATTACTGCACCATACCAATTTCTGCCGCCAAGCGGTAATGCAGTGCCAGTGTGCCGATAAAATTAAAGGCATGAGACATTCCACCTTCACGTCTCAGAGGTAAAGTGTGCATACAATGCGACATGGGTTTTGTTGTACCTAAGGCGGGGAGGATCCAAGTTATGTTGCTTGTTAAAGTTACCACGTTACGCCAAGTGGGCCACCTGCTCGTTTCGTTCAACTGGTTCAGTCGCTGAGCTAATGCACTCGAATTACTGTGTTTATTAAGAGTGTCTGTGAAATTACAGGCCAATAAAACGTTCCAGGTAGGTCTGAGGAGATTTTTTTAAGTGATAAAGTTACGGAACGAGCAGATGGCCCACCTGGTGTTAAATGGTAAACTCTGCCATTACAAGCAATACGACTCAGGCCTTTCAATACTCAGTTACAAGCCAGTTTGTTGTGCCGAATTAATCATTGAAAAGAAACTCAGGCAAGGGAAAGTGGAATAACAAACTTTCCCTCCCTGTACGCCAGGTTTAGCCATTAGCCCGAATAATCCTGGTTACGACCCTGGTGACCTTAGGAATTAACCTAGAAAGTTAAATTGCCCCGGACAGCCCACTGTGACATGCCAAATGCCCATATTATGACATGGAGAGTCCACTTTTTGTGAGAGCTTGATTACAGAAAATGTTTTTGGAGTTTTTTTTTTCATTTAAGTGACGGAACGAGTCGACGGCCCACCTGGGGTTAAGTGTTAACCTCGGCCCATAACAACCGATGTGACTTGGGTCCTCCCCTACTAGGTACGACTAGACTCAAGTCGCACCGTATGCGCCCGTAACTCTGAGACGTGTAGGTGGAATGTCTCGTGTGCCTGTAATTTCACCCCGGAAAAGTGCTGCACCCATGGGATGACTTATTCACCGCGGGTAACACCGCGGGCCGCAGCTAGTAATAAATTAAATTGTCTGGCCTCATAGCTCAGTTGGTAGTAACTCTGTCTTCTGTGCTGTGTCGTTGGTTCGATTCCCACCCGGGTCACACAAACATTTGTGTGACGAGCATAGACGTTTGTTCTGTGTCTACGCGTTATTACAGGTTTATTTGTATGAAGTACATAAATAACAATTGTGTGTTAGTATTTCATCATTTATCTTTTTCTCATGGTACCTTCAAGCTATGTTTAGTTTTTATTACTAGTTATTTATTGATCTATTCATTATTGTATCTGAGTCAAAATTTAAACTTCGCCGGATGAATACTACACTAAAGCTCTAATGCTACATATATAATCAGTATTTGTCCCGCCGGTCACAGAAGGCCTTTTATAAGCTCAGTTCAAACTTCATTAGTCTAAATGGACTACTACAAAATAAATAAAGAACCTTCGGCAAAGGTCACTCCTATACTGAAAAATTATCGGAAATGTCACGGGTATTGGGTGTTTTTACATCAGACGACACGTGCGATATGACGAATTAGACTCAACACACGTCGGATATCAAATCGATTCACAAAAGGCAAAAGAAAAGTGAAAGAAATAAATGAAAAAAAAAAACAATTGTGTACTGGCGGTCTTAGTCAAGACTATACTTCTAGACTAGACTATACTGTTATTAATTGTACACGGTAAAGATTATAGAATAGTTACTTAGTTTCTAGTAAAATATAAGTGCAGGGAAAATATATTTTAACATAATATTTTATTTACTAAAATAATTACCGTGATTTTATTTGCAATTTATTCATTAAGCCTAAAATTTGCAATTCTCTATAGAATTTGTATTCGACTATACCAGACCCACAACTAATAGTGTGTTTGGATTTTACTCCTTAACAATCGATGTCATTTAAAAGCCCCGGGAACAAAATTTCATGGGTGGTAAAAGCGAACGTTAGCAAAAAGCGTTATACTTTTAAATACAAAAGAGTAAACTCGAGTAGCCCGTCGGAACTGACACATACATTTTTTTTGTTAGAAAACTAATGTCATATGCGTTTTGATAGAAATGTCTTTCAAAGAGATGCTAATGTAGCTTTTGTCCTTACGGCTGTGTTTAAAAAGAGATATTTCGGTAACTATTCGGTTCCGATACGACAACAGAATCGCGGCGTGTAATTCCACCCCATACCAATCACATCATGAAAAATTCAGGTCACAATCAAAGGTTTTTTAATAACCAGTTTCGGGAAAACAGTGTCTTTCATTATGTGATGTTTGTCTGTTACATAATTAACTGTTGGGAGTTCATTACGAATTCCAATAAAAACACGACTAATTTTAGTCAAATATAAATTTTTTGAAACAGGGAAGAAACTGCTGAGCTCGTCCGACTAAGTACAGCAAGGAATACCCATTTCTGCCATCAAGTAACACAACATTCACATTGATATGTTTCGGGTGTGAATGCTGAGGAAACAAGTTGCATTGCTGTTGTTACTTTCAATTGTTATAATAATAATAATATTGGTCGACAATTCACACAGCGCCATCTAGCGCCAAACTAAGCATAGCTTGTACTATGGGAACCAGATGACTGATAGTATACATATTTTATATACTTTTTTGTTGTAAATACATACATATAAATATTTATTAACACCCAGAGAGAATAAACAGCAATACTCGTCATAGAAATGTTTGTCCTGGGTGGAATCGAACCTACGACCTACAGCTCAGAAGGCAGCTACTAAAAGGCTGTCTGTAAGTGATCGCTCTATAGCGATAAGACCACACATTGTTTCACTTTTTTTTGTACATTATTACTGATTGTTGTTATTTTCATTTTGTGAGCAATAAAGTGTCATCTATTTATTTATCTAACCAACTGAGCTGCGAGGCCAGTCTTATTTACAAGAAAACTAGTTGAAAACGTTGATTTTGCTTAAAACATGTTTCCCGACCTAATTGGGTCGACTAAATTTATGGCATTTACACCACTCATATAAAATAACATTAGTGCGACCGCCGACCACGACAAGTCCGTATACAAAACATGTATTTGTATATGTTTTAGTCAAGTGCGGATGCACCCAATAAATAAACTAGCAATCTGTCAAAGGATATTGAGTCCAGTTTTTTGGAGTGAATACTTAGGACAACAGATGTTGTGAGGAAATTTCCGCACGAAAAGTAAACATTTACATGTTAAATGTTTTTTGGTGCAAACGTACAGTTATGTGTATAAATAAAGTTTTTACCATCAGATTGACCACAGGCTCTTTCAGTCACTAAACATTTTATGAAATTCTTAGAATACAGAAATCAGTTATTAATAATAGAAAGTTACCTAAGAAAACTTACTAACCTCGTAAGTAATAGAAACCGCAAAACCTTTTCATTTGAGTACCATTGAATTCGGCTTTTCAAACTTCCCAATACTTATAAGAAGTGGTAACAAATATATCGTTATTTTTCAGGAGACAAATATTGAAGGATCGGATCAAAAGTATTTTGAATGATATAGACCCAACCATTGATGTAGATATATATTAAAGTAGGATAAAAGGTCACTAACATAATCGAATCATATTCAATCTATAATTTCGGTTGCCAAAGTATTCGCATGAGTTTTTTTTAATATATTTATAAAGTAGTAAATGTATTTTTAAGTATTTTTATTGAATAATTTACCGAAAGAGCGTGATGGCGGACGTGATATTAAGTGGTAGCCTCTGCAAGTCTTGAATTCTAACCTACTTAGATATGGGAAGACCCAAGTCTCGTAACATAACGCCCGTTATATATACCGCCCGTGACATACCACTTTCACAAGCTACGAGCATTTTTTTATGTTGTTAGTGATGGAACGAGCTGATGGCCCACCTGATGTTAAGTGGTAACCGCCGCCCATAGACAACAGCAGTACGACTCAAGTCCTCTCCACCAAAGTACGAGATGACTCAAGTCGCATTGTGTTGCGTCCATCACCTGGAGACGGGGATGTTACGACTAATACGACCGGACTCGACCATACCTAACTAAGTAAAGGAGGACCAAAGTCCTAAGTAACATCAGATGTGCTGCTTGTTTCGTAACATTCACAAAACAAAATGGCGTTTTTTTTCGTTCAAAAAAATGTTGCCATTTAACATGTCTCAAGTATTAATTTTAACTACGAATTCATGTAGAACCCATTACGATGTAAACGCGGGTAACCTGTCTGTCGCTGACAGACGGACACATGAAATGTTCGAACAACCTGAGAATAAATATTACATTTGTATGTAATGTTTAACTAACTGTCATAAGCAAATGTACATGTCTGTCTATTATCTCTGATTTGTATTAATTTAATAAATGTGTGTGTGTCTGTGTGGCTGTTGATGGCGCTGTGTGACAATGTCAACAAAAAAAGTAACCTAATTTACTGCTTGGCGGCGGTAATGGGTATAGTGGCAGAACTTCCAAGACAACCATGGTTTGAGTTAGACTGCTTTTAAATATCTACTAATCCGGATCGGAGCCCTATCACTTCAGAGTAAACCTGTTAGAGGAATATGTTAGAGGTTGGTAAGTGCTCTAAATTTACCCCGCCCAGAATGGCCGCCCTAGGAATAACCACGAAGCAATAGCGTCCATTTTCAATATTGATACGTACAGTCTGTTTCGAACATCGACTTGAATAATTGAGATTGCTGATAACTAAACTGGTGTTTCTGCTCAATCAGACTATCAATAGTATGAGTACTATTACCATCACTCATCTATCGGGCGTCATGATAAATAGCCAGAAAACAGATCAAGGAAAATGAGGAGTGCGATTGTAAGAAAGTAACAGTTTTTTGGAAAAAAGCCACCCAAGTTCAGCCATTTCGTACAAATTATGGACACAAACCTTCCTCATTTATATTATTAAGCTACGCTCAACGTGGTTACCTAAACACATAACTTAAAAGTCACTTAAAATTAAAAGAAGCACAACTTTTTCTTAAAATAATGATTTCGCTAACACCCAAAGTCACTTACGTATTCCATTAGGATATTTACTATCGCTACAAGGTACGATTTTTAATTAAGCATTAATTAAGTTTCGCTGAAAGGGTGAGCTTGGACATCGAGCTGTTTACTTAAAGCTCTGGCCAAACGATGCGGTGGATTGCGGCAAAATCGCAATGCGATGCGGAAAGTCGCTATCTGTCTGTCTGTTTCTCCGCTTACTTCTTGTTAACCTCACCACGGATTTTGCTACGGTTTTCACTAATAGAAAAAACTATGAGGAAGGTTTGTGTACATAATTTATGAATATCTATAATTTATGAGAATACAATATTGGAAGCCGGAACTCCGGCCCTTGCGAACCTGGAGCGAGTCGCTAATAATTGATAAGAATAAAATATATCCTGTTAAATCCCGTTTCTTCCAATAATGTTTAGTTTTCTGTCAAACAATTATGTTAAGTAAATTGTTTGGTTTTCTTTTATATTATATTTTTCCGTATTTCAGTAAGCTGCTTAGCACTTGACTTAAGGACGAAAAATAGACTGGGTAAAATGCTAGTAAATACCAATGTTCAAAAATTCTATTTTTAGATATTTATAGTTCTAGATTCACAATCTAGAAATACGTATTAGTCAACTTTAATAAGTTTACTAATACGTAGTTCTAGATTGTCTCTATACATTTCGTAAAAATATCTGCGGACTTATCCGCGATGTGTGGCAGAAGCATTATCGTTCTACCCTCTTTCGCAACGTCCGTGAAGTGAACAATAAAAAGGTTTTACTTTTGCAATTATTTTTTTGTTAGGATTTACCTGGTTCCTTTTAAAGGTAGCGCAATAGATTTTAAAGTGTGCCAAGTCGCTGTTGGGAAACATGAAAGAAAAATGTCCGAGTTAATTGAAAAGACTACATGTTTTTAAATGATTTAAGGGACAGCATATAATAATAATATTGGTGGACAATTCACACAGCGCCTTTTAGCCCCAAACTAAGCATAACTTGTACTATGGGAACTAGACAACTGATAGAAAACATATATATTACTTTATTTGCAAATACCCGAGGTCGCTGGTTAAAGTTCAGAATTAGACCAATGAGTTATTTGCTTGCAAAATGCACATTATGATGTTTTCAAAGCGGTGAAGGCATCTATCGTGAGGGAACCGGCCTGTCCTAAGACTAAAGACTTTAAGACTACAGTTGAAGTGCACAAAAGTAGCCCCTTCATAGCACACTTTAATCCTGTTTCGAGAGAGTTAATCATACGACTAGTAGTATTAATAGTAAAATTTTCATAACAATTTATAATTTCCCAAAAAATTAAAACTTATGAATAAAAGAAAAGCTTAAATGTAACTATCCCATTGCTGATTGATCCTTGATTTGACAAGCAACATGAAAAATGCTTTTGTTAAAAAATATGAATTCTAGATAGAAATAGTAATGAAAAAATATAACTAAACAAAAATTAAAACAAAGAAACCATGGAAATATTTCAAATATCTATAGTTCATTTAATTTCATTTAATTTACAACGGTAAGATTACTCGGGCCATACATAAGGTTACGTGCACATAAGCCGTTGGAAATACGAAGTTAGGGCAGGTGCACACTTTCCAACGGCCGCCAATGTGTTGTCGGCCCAATGAACCGGGCATTCCCGAAATAATGCTGCTGGAAGTGTGGAAAAATAATAAAAAAGAAGTCAATCTCACATAAATACACATAATTACATTATTTCTATTATGAAATACAGCGAGGCCCAAAGGTGGTGGTTAAGCCTATATCTTGAGTCACAGGAGTACGAATTAACTGAATTATATATTTTTTTAAACAAATTCTTAATACGTTAAATTATTGACTATTAATCTGATTCGCCTTTAGTCAAAAATTCAATTAAATTAGTAATTAAACGAAATAGCGTTTCAATAGTTCAATGTCACTTTATGTACTATAACGTGTATTAATGAGAAAGTATAGTACAAGTCTCTTTAGAATTCAGATGAGACCTCCTCACGATAAGAGGTTGCCATCTGGCACCAAACAGCTGTTACAGCAACCGTTAACAATGAATGAAGGCCGCATCCAGGGAGACGATATCTCCGCGTACGAATGCTAAATGATCTCGCTTCCAAGTTGCAACCAAACGTAGTGATGTGGAAACTGGTAACTTTACTTTGCAAGACACACGGGATTTCGGGTTTACTTCTAGTTCAGTGCAAGCGGCATTGTACACTTTGCTTTCACACTGGCCTTTCAACTCAGTAGTAAGTCTGGCGTTTGCGTTGTTGGTCGTGGTTTCGAATCCCACCTACAAACATTACATCATTTATTAAAAGCAGTAGAACTCTCGCCAAGCTCGTCCGGGGAAGTACTTCCACCATGCCCATTTCATTTTCATTGTTGTTGTGTATGGGCGACAGTTACCACTTAACATCAGGTGGGCCGTTCCGTCTCATAAGCCACATGAAAAAACGTAGTTGTAGTAGACTGTATGTTATATGGTCGTGTCGTATTTTGACGTACGTTATTCCCAGCACTATGTTCGCTAATGCGCCCACACATTTCACTTACTGCATGGCTATGGTTGTATTTCTCAAACACAGTTCTATACTTTGATGAGCAATCACACCTCTGATGAGAGTTTTTAGGCAGTTCTTCAACAAATTTTAGAATAATTGCAAATAGATTTAATCCTTATTCATAAAATAATAATAAATATTGGTGGACATTTCACACAGCGTCATCTAGCCCCAAAGTAAGTTAAGCATAGCTTGTATCATGCCACCCAGACACTGATATAATACTTATATATTATTATATAATATATTAACTTTTTAACGTTTTTTTTTGCAATAACATACATAACAACATACATATAAATACATATTAACACCCATACACAGAACTAACATCTATGTTCGTCACACAAATATTTGTACTGGGTGGGGATCGAACCCACGACGTTAGGTCTAAGAAGTAGAGGTAAATTTTAATTTGTCCAATTGACATCTCCATGTTTCAGTGTTCCAACCCGCTACAATACAATGACAATTAAGTTTTGTCTATTCTGTCTCGTGTCAAAGTCAAAAACTCTGTTTCCTCAGAATGGCTGGAACATTAAGCTAAATGGCTTGGAAACGTTAATAATATTCATAACACAAGGTCACGCGTACTTATCGCTAAGTTTAACGCTTGTTTAAACCCTATACGACCCTATATGTGAAGAACAGCAAGAAATCCCTACAGGTCTATCTGAAGTCTATCTAAAAAGGCATGTTAATCCCGCAACTGCTACATCCCATCACTAGTAATTGTGTAGCAAATACGTTCTGGTATCTGTTAATGTGAAAACGAGTACAATGGAAAAGCAGTTGCCAAACTACACAAGCTTAAGGACTTTGCTAATGAAATTGTACTCCTTTGAAAATATTAAATGCTTTGGTTTTAACTTTGTTGAAAAACGGTAAGATTTTTCTCTTTGGTACTTTTAATTGAAAAAGAAAACGGTTTCACCCTCTTCTTTTTATTAAGGAGGTATAAAAATAGATTTTGGTGTTTACTCCTTAAGACTCAATTTACGAAAATTTTATGAGTAGCATAATCTAGCGTCAACAAAAAGTGTTGATAGATTGACGTTTCCAAGCCATTTCTTTGAGAATTCAATTAAAATATTATTTTTTCCATTGTCTGCTCTCTACCGATCCGCAATGGGCTCATTCATTCTCTCACGTACCCCTGCGTTCTTGCACTACAAACCACTGTATAAATAAATAAATATTGGTGGACATTTCACACAGTGCCATCTAGCCCCAAACTAAGCATAGTTTGCACTATGGGAACCAGATGACTGTCATAATAAATTATACTTTTTTTGTAAATACATATTAACACCCAGACACAGAACAAACATCAATGCTCATCACACAAATGTTTGTCCTGGGTGGGAATCGAACCCACGACCTACAGCTCAGAAGGGAGATTACTACCAACGAGCTGTGAGGCTTGTCAGACACATCAGACTTACAATGACAATACTACTATACTGCATAGGTAGGTACATACCGCATTGCCTTGGACTTGAAGAAAGTATATTTAGGGTACATTCAGACTGGGTCTTTATCGACCAAGTCATTTGAGGGGCCGTTACATTTTACGAGGAACCGAATGTTCGTCACTCAGGGCGGTATTCAAAATCTTATTTCGCTGCGAACATACGATTCGAGTATCAGCATTCAGAAATGGGTTATTTGTTTATGGTCACGGAACGAGCCGTTTATTACTGTACTGGGGTTATTTTAATACCTATGCTAAAATCTTCTTAAGAGTAAGTTGTGCGCATACCTGAAAGCTTGGTAGTAACTCTGGCCTAGAAGCCTCAACATTTATGTCACATACATATTGTTTTGTCTGTGTCTGAGTGTTTATATGTACCTATCTAATTACAAAAAAGTATAAATAAATATTGGTTGGATTAGATTAGATTCATTAGATCAAAATCAAAGTCATTAACTTTATTTCTATAGAAATCATAAAGAAATGGATTGGAAACATCCATAATATTCAAAATAGGTTTTCCCTGAGGTAGGACATGGGGTACTTCGAATGGCGATTTCATCTCCACCTCAAAGGCTGGCTGTATCAGCACTGCCTCTGGTGTTATCTAGGAGACGGTGGCCACAGATGGCACTTAAAAAACTCAGCAGAATTTGGTATCGTAGCTACCCACCATCTTCGAAGAGCACACGCAGTTGATTTTACTCCAGCATAAACCGATTTGAATTAAAAATTGAAGATTCAGGACTAGTTTGAAAGCCTCCCAAGCCACACGGAAACCGTTTACGAACCAATGAAAAATAGGCCCGCAATATGTTTAAGATTACGGCCGCATAAGGCTTACGGCGTCTCCCGAGCGTGAATATAAATACGTACTGAGCTTTACATACAGCTGTGGATGCTGATAAAATGGCACAAACATTTCGTAAAAAGAGGGTACAAAAATTATGCGCGTCTTGAGAATGACAAAAAAACAACTGACGGTAGTAGTTTAGTTTATCTACTACATGACTCGTGACATATACTCTCTCGAACGAGTGTAGTGAAAAGATTCCCTTTCAAAAGTCCTCTGGACATCGTTTAGTGGACGCGCCGGCTACCACCAGCTCCAGCCAATGCGCTGTCCACTTGACAAATCCTGTTTTTTAGGTGGATGATGAGCTGATGTTATGTGGCTACCGTCGCCTAAAGACAACTGCAGCAATCGAGGTGCAGCAAGAAGGATTGACAGCGACGAGCCTATCAGAGCCTACCAGAACATCAATTAGACGTGTTTTTAGAGTTACTTTCCGAACTGGCCTAGTGCATCGCAGATATGAAGACGTTACGTGAGCCACGGACACTTTCCTTACTGCATGGATGGACAGCTCCAAAATGAGGCTGGAAGCAGTAGAGGAAACCAGTTTCCAGAACCGAGGATTTCCAAGCAAGCAGATCAACCAGCTCAAGCGTGACCTGATCGAAACCTGGAGGCTTTCCAGTTGGAACTGCAGGTTGGATACCTTTCCAGGTAGAAGTGGAAGAGCGTGGTGTATGCTGTCATCGTGCTTTAAGTCGTTCCATACTGCAAGAGCTGGATGTGATGATTGTGGTGCGCATTGGGACGGTAGCACCACGGAACTCGTGGCTGATTCACATGCGGCTATCTTCGCACCGACCGCAAGACAAGCTGATGGAAACTGAGCGCTCACCACAACCGATCATAAAGGCTTCACTGTCGTCTGTAGCGCGTCATCACGCATTTTCCACAACGAGCGGCTTACTGCATCAAGTTTCATAACGTTCTTGTAAAATATCGGCCGCATTCCGACGCAAGACTTATTAGCCTTCGAAGTTTTGCGGCAATTTGAATTTATTTTATGAAGTAAAACCAATATGGTCATTAGCAATCTCAGAATAGTTCATAATGCAGGTCCGCTCAATACTAGGCACGAAGTGTTTACTGCAGCTTTGCAGCAATTGATGCCTGACATACTGATGATAAGATAATCTAGGCTGAGAAGGGGAAGACGAAAAATCTAAAAAACAAGCGAAAAAAAAGGAAGCCCCCCTCCTTTAGGGGTTTCTTGGCTGTTCTTCCCATGGAGGGTCAGATACGGTTTGAACAGGCGTCAAACTTAGCGATAAGTACGTGACCTTATGTTTAGAATATTATTGACGTATCCAAGCCATTTCTTTATGAAATCTCTTTTACTGACTTTGATTTTGACTTTGAATCTCCAAAACTGAGAGGATATCAGCTCAGGCACCAAGCAGGTGCCTGCCGTACCCTCCTTCACCTATTACAGAGTCAGAGGCAAGATATTATAGACTCTCAAACCGATTCAGTCACTTCTATGCAAACGTGATAAGTTTTGTTTGGCGCACCATTACTTGGACCTCATTGTAGGATTCGAACTAACGAACTACAGATCGAAAGATCGACTTTGAACTGATCCGTCATCGTTTCAAAACTGTGTCTTAATAGACAATACGACTGTCTTTAACTGCAAATTGAAATGTGCCATTTCTACATTTACTAGTGCAATGCAATCTGAGTGCAATCGTACGCTCTTTATGACCATGTGTCACGAGTAACAAATTGTTCTAACCCGCATTTATTGGCAGAATATCTTGCTCCCAACAAACTCTTCAATTCCGACCTTATTCTAAAGGAATAAAAGTAGTTTTTGCTTGATAATGTTGTGAGATTGAATCTGTATTTACCTTCAATTCTACCTGTCCGGGAAGAAATGGAAACGGTTGTCGTTTTCTATTTTGTATTTGTATTTTAGTTTAAAGTCGATGTTTCGCTTTTTGTTGCTGATTTCTCTTCGTCGTTGGCTGAGGGCCGTTAGGCTTTCTGGAGTTGCTGCCTTCTGTATGAATATTATAACGAGAAATGCAAGTTTTTATTAATTCCGTTACTTTTAATAGTTAATAGTTATTTATTATTTTATATGGAGATGATTTGACTGGTCTCAAAGCTCAGTTGGTTGGCCTTAGTAGCTTTTTGTGCTGAAGGTCGTGAGTTAGATTCCCACCCAGGACAAACATTTGCGTGATGAAATACTTTTTCTAATAGAATATAATATCGTATAGCATCACTGAGAAAGGCCCGTTTACCGTAATCACCTGGAACAAGGACAAAGTGCTATTTTATCAGATGCTCCGTCAGTTAAAACGTTCTTTACGGAAAAACGAAAAACATTTTTAACACAATCTGAAAATAAACTATACTTGACACGAATATTTCGAAAGGGATTTTAGTGTAACAAAACGGGAAGATTACCAACTTGGAAGTCTTCTGGTTAATAAGAATATAATACATTATAAATAAATAAATATCGGTAGACATTTCACACAGCGCCACCTAGCCCCAAATTAATCATAGCTTGTATGATGGGAACCAGACACCTGATACAATACTTATTTACTTTTTGTAAATACATACTTATATTTATATGTGTGACAAACATCTATGTTCTCCACACAAATCTCTTTGTCCTGGGTGGGAATCGAACCCACGATCAACAGCGGCCAGTCGATTATTATTTTTTATTATCCATTGTATTATATTATTATTGGGGCGGTGTCTGAAATGCGCTAGCCAAATTATATATGGAAATATCACATTTATTTGAAACATTTCGAGGGTGGAAATAATTGAGCATGAAACAGGAAAATTCCGAGTATTTCTGCTTTCATTCCCCAGTTCCTCATAGAATAACTGAGAACACTCGCCTAAGAAGGTTTAACACGAACTTTTAACACTTGATGAAATTCCCACAGATGATAAAAGACATAAATAACGTAAACAAGATAAAACCACTTTAGGTAAGCCTTGACGCCGCTTTCCCGTACATTTTGGTCAGAAAACATTCCTGTTTCGTGTTTATTTAAGAGGAACGAAAATATTGTAAGGCGCCGCCTACACGAATGATGCGCTAAGATTATGTGAAGTGACAACTTTTAAATTATTTATTTTTATTATTATTATTTATGAAAACCAGCGCTGCGGCCTCTCTTTCAGGATATGCAGCTCTATGCTGAGGCAGGGACCCTACCCTACCCCTTTTGCCTACTCAACACACTCCTTTTATTTTTGTTTGAAATAGTAATAGCTTAAACTAATTAAGTAGCATAAGACAATATGTATATTAAGACTATTCGGAAGAGAACGGACTCAACTTTAAATGTGTATATTTATAATCTGTGCCCCAATAAAAAAAACATTTCATTTATCTTTCTGTTTATCCTATCTGTCCTTTCACGGGTAACAGAACATAAAAATATCATATTTTTTATTGAATGAACTTATGTACTACCCAAATTTATCATCTGTGCTTGGTATTAGCAGAATGAGCTAGTGGATCAACCTATTTTAAAGTACCGTTCGCCTTTTTAAAGTAAGAGTTTCTATAATATTATATACTGTACCAATATTGAGCCCTTACCAATATTAAATAGAGCGTTGTTAACGTCATGAATTGTTTTATGAATATCTCCAAGTACCGTAACTTATCTGAATGTTATCAATCCACGCAGCCGAGCCGTCAAAATTAATTGAGTCGAAACAATAATATTCTACGAGAGAAACCTGGACAGATTTAGTAATAATGGTCTCACATTTAAGTTATACATAAATATTATTGGACATTTCACAAAGCGCCATCTAGCCCCAAAGTAAGCTAAGCATAGCTTGTATAATGGGAACCAGACAACTGATATAATACTTATATATATATTTTGTAAATACATACATATCAACACCAATTCGCAACAGAAAATCTATGTTTGTCCTGGATGGGAATCAAACCCACCACCTACAGCGCAGAAGGCAGGGTTACTACCAACTGAGCTGTGAGGCCAGTCAAATAAATTATATATTATATATTCCGTAGAATAAATACCTACCCACATATAATACTATTGTTGTTTATATATATATATATATTCGTCTGAGGTCTGCCGGGAATTGAACTCATGGCTCACACTTCGCATGCAGTATTTACTTCCAACCAGAAAAACTAGGTCTAATCCCGCGCTAATCCCGCATTGTGTAGCGCAGCCCTTAAATGATGGAAAAATATATGTTAGGAAAACACTCGAATGTGAGAGGTTGTGGATACTTTATGGGTATTGTACGTTTAATTTCATATTTTGGTGGGAAAATATATCTATAAGCTATCTAGCTTGAATGTGTGTCTATCGTAAAGGTTTCCTTGAGAGTTGATCAAATACAATAGTGTATAATCAACAAACGGGAAATAAATATGGCTTTATTTTTGCGAGGGAGACTATCGGTAGAGACCTTTAAAACGGCGTTTTATTTATTTACTATTAGACGCACCCGCGACTTTGTTCGCGTATAATTTTGTACAAATTTGTACTCCTATAAGTATTTCCAAAAACCGAATTCCAAAAATTGTATAAAGTAGTTTAGAACTAGCTTTTGAAAAACATCTAGAGATAATGCTAAGTACGTTGGGGGTTTTACGTGAGTAACCTCCTTTAGGGGTCTCTTGAATGTTCTTGCCCGTGGAGGGTCGGATAGGGTCTGAACAGCCGTCAAACTTAGCGATAAGTAAGCTTGACCTTATGTTTTGAAAATTACTGACGTTTCCAAGCTATTTCTTTATGAATTCTATGGAAATAAAGTTTTCGGTGACTTTAGCGAGTATCAAGGAATTTCTAGCAAAATTTTATTATAAGTGTTATTTTAAAGAGTTCGTAATTTTCCGTACTCAAATATTGACATCTAATTTCACCCCATCAGGATATTACGCGATCTTTCTAAATTTCTATCAATTATAGCAAGCCTGCGTGCCAATCTTTCAGACTCCTAGCGTGTCGCGCAGTGAGATACGGCATTGATCTTTACTTAACTTAGTACGGGAGTGTCCAAGTTTTATTTCTGTTGTTATGGGCAGAAGGTTATGCTTAAAATCGGGTGAGCCATCTGCTTTATATAGGGGCAAAAAATCAAAATCTAGTAAAGATAGTTTAAAAATAATCCCGATTAAAGCTCGTATTTAGGAGTTATTTAGTTGAAGACACAGGTAACGTTGACGGGAAAGCAAAGCGAAGAAAAGGCGGAGATATCGCATGTCACGTCTATGCTCCGCAATCCACACAGACAAAAAAGGTCCGGTCTAGCTCTGCCTACATCGATCATAAATCGCGTGAATTTTATTTACTTAGTCCATCGCTTTCGAATGTCAAACAAATGGCCGAAAAACGTAAATCTTTTTCATACACAATTGTTTGTTTTTCAATTGAACTGGGAGATTTAGAGAATCCATTGATGGCACTTAGCCAAGAGGTAACGAAAAAGAGTTTGATACCAAAAACCTGGTCGAATCGATACATGAGCACAATTTATTACAAGCTATGAAAAATCAATACTTTAGGGTAAAGCCGTCCAAAGTTTCAAATATGAATAAAGTATACTAAACACATACCACTTTTTCCACTTAGAAAAACAGAGATGGTTGATTTTAGAGATTTCATAATTTACGGGGGTATTTATAGTTTTATTCTTAGGCCTTTTATGCAGTAAAAAGAAAATCGCTACAGTCGAATTATTTCTCATTGCAGTGGACTTCGTGCCTGTGTCGACGATGGATGTGAAAGCAGTGGTAGGGCGAAGGGCTAGCCTCCCGTGTGACATCGAGCCTGACTCCCACGAGGACCGGGTCTACATGGTACTCTGGTTCAGACACGCTGGAGGCAAGCCACTGTACAGGTGAGTTCCTTAATTTTTACGTTAATTTTTGGCTGTAATACGTTATTGACTGGCCTATAGCTCAGAACCTTAGCTTAGAAGTAGGTACAGCGGCAGCACTTCCCTGGACGCAGTTGGCACAAGTAATTATTGGAAGTGTTCGGTTGCTAATCTATTTTCAATGGGCATCACTGTTTTTGGGCCCATCAATTTACAGTAAAAAACTCACTGTTGCACGCCCAGTACTTATAACCTTCGAGTTTTACCACTAGAGGCACTAGAGGTATCTACCACTAGGCCACTAGTAAGTGCATCATAAGTAATTCCTTCTATTACTACCTACTATAATACTCTTTCACTGGCTTTCTGTAAAAGGATTATTTGACGCATATCTACGAATTTTCAGTTCTAGTATATATGTCATGAATTCCTGAACATTATCGTAATTCTTATGTTCCCACGACCCGAAATGCAAATGAAAACAGCGATTTAAACGAAACCCAACAATTTAAGTGACGCAAGCACACAAGGAAATTACAATTACAAGGAAAAGGGAAAATGTCTTAATATCGATATAAATTCTTTAAACAACACTAAACTTAATCGTCTGGGGCACGTTACGAAGAAATTGGAGCAAATATGGGACCGCGGAGGGATGCAGAACTACCTAAGGGACACCCTGTATTATACAGCATAACATTTGAGAGCATGTGGCCTAGTGGTATAGGTACTCGAGTTTCGTTCCCGAGGTTACTGGTTCAAACAGATGTGCACCAATTTTTTTACTAGATAAAAACAAGTTTTCAAAACGGAAGGAAAACATTGTGAGGAAACCGAAATGAAGTACAATCAAACATTCGAAGACATCTGTCCAGTGAACGAAAAGAGCCTGTAAAAGATGCACTTAATCCTTTTACCATTCTGGTTCTAGAGAGCCAAAGAAAAGTTTTTTTAATTTTAAGATTAGTTATGCCCAAAAACCACTCTACATTTCTAGAACGGAAAACACTTCCTCAAATCACTTTAGTATGACAGAGATATTATTTACAGGCCTCACAGCGCAGTTGGAGTAACTCTGCCTTCTGCGCTGTAGGTTGTGGGTTCCATTCCTACCCAGGACAAATATTTATATGACGAATATAGATGTTTGTTTTGGTTGTCGATTTGTTTGTGTTGGTTCGGTTTGGGTGTCGATTTGTATTTTATGTATGTATGTAAAAAAGTAGGTACCTATAGTATAAGTATTAAATCAGTTGTCTGGTTCCCATGATACAAGCTATCCTTAGCTTACTTTGGGGCTAGATAGCGCTGTGTGAAATGTCCACCAATATTTATTATTATTATTATTATTTATCACAGTAACACACCACTCGTTATCACCATCACACTAACACTTGTTGCCCAATCATACTTTTTCTGAATACTTCCGAATTATTACTCCGAGCGTAACAGCGAAGCTTAACCCCTGACGGGACGAAGTATAACGGTAAATAATTTGGCGGGACGCTGTGCAGTATGTAATATGACAGGCAAAGTATGCGAGACCCATTGTAAATAAAATGGGTCTGTAGCTCGCCACTGTTGGGGATGGAATTTTCTAGATCTTATTTCACTGTCCATCTCCGGTCGGCAAACATTTGTGAGTGTAAATTTTGTGTGGGCGTGGATGTTTGTGTTATGTTTCTGTGTCCATGCGACACGCGCTACAGAGAAAGGCGTAATAATTAAATAAACATAAGAAATAAACATAAATCAGTGATATAAGAAACAGCGTAAATCGATATAAAACAGTAATACAGTGCTATTAATAAATTTCAACAACCGCTTAATGATAACTTCGGTACATCATAATGAATTTCGACGTTTTTTTAAGTAATTTTGTTTATTAAATTTTCATTGGGTCTTTTAAACTAGTGACGCTTGCTGAGATGTTCTAATTTTAAAATTCGCCTAAACTCCAGTTTTAAATAGAGTTTTGATAATGGAATGACGCGACCTGCGTGTTGACTAGGGGAATAACTTTATAAAAAAAAACACGTAGTTTGAAAAAAGAATCATGTGGAAGAATAAGGGATGACGTCAAGAGTTTTTTTTTTATAAATTTAAGCTTCTACCGGCTTTACCTTTCACCCGCGTATACAGAAGGTACCTACAAAGACTACCAAACTCTCTTAATATCAATAGAAGATAATTATAGCAACATAATTTACGAATCACGAGGATAGAGAAAAGCATGACTAGAATACAATATCAGAAAATATGAAACCGAATATCTTTTTTGTGTAATATATAACTACGAGTATTATATTATTACTTTGACCAACTATAGGTAATTTATCACTAAATTGCAGCCGTATAATGTAAGAGAAGTCAATGCAATCAGACTTGCACTGACAAACGGGCTATTTACGTGAAAATCGACAATTGACGTCAATCGCTCGATCGGGCGGGGGTTATGAAAATCAGTTTTGCACTCGTTACGACACTAACAAGACGCGCTCGCGGCGACGTCATTTTGAAGTCGCCACTTTCTATTGGTTAAAGGTTAAAAATGGTAGCGAATTTGAAAATGGAATGGAGAATGCGCATGACGGTTTTGAAAATGGAATAGAACGCTGAATACTGATGATGGTTTTAAATATTGAATCGAATGATGAATGTTGATTATGATTTTGAAAATGAAATGGAATGATGATTGTTGGTGAAGGTTTTGAAAATGGAATGGAATGATGAATGTTGATTATGATTTTGAAAATGTAGTGGAATGATGAATGTTGATTATGATTTTGAAAATGTAGTGGAATGATGAATGTTGATTATGATTTTGAAAATGAAATGGAATGATGAATGTTGGTGAAGGTTTTGAAAATGGAATGGAACGATGAATGTTGGTGAAGATTTTGAAAATGGAATGGAATGATGAATATTGGTGAAGGTTTTGAAAATGGAATATTAAGACGAGTCTATATTATCATTTATTCTACCAAACTAAAAGAAATAGTCTCAATAGCTTTGCTTAGTATACTTTAGGAGTTAGTTAATCTTCATACTTTTAACTCTTTGTTGGGTTTCGTAGAAAAAAGTAAGAACTCATTGAATGTTCACCTTTCATCTCTGTCTGTTTGATCTATATTTAAAGGGTGATAGGTAGCCAAATGCTATGTTTCACAGATTATATATTAATGTGGTAGATTTCCATATCATTTTGTCTATGTTGTTTTTACTAGGCTAAGTTATGACAACGGTAATTCATTATAATAGTAATAATAATAATAATAAATTTATTTTTATTTGTAACAAAAAACATAATTACATCGAAGCACTTAAATAGGTAACACAATAGGTCAATGCTTACCTGAATTAGATTGAATGATTGAATGATTCAAACACTCGCGAATGATTATAGTCAAACCTTAAAATAAAATAATTAATAATAATCATAATAAATTTCATTTCGGAACAAGTCGATATTAAAATATGTAATACAAAATATCACACAAACAAAGCGTTTGTGTGTGAAATAAAAACTATTCAATAATAAAACTGGCCATATATGAGTCCGACTCACAAAGTCTAAAGGTATGGACAATACCTTCCATTCCTCCATTATTCTATTTGTTTATTCTGTTATTCTATTCTGATACAAACATCGCGCCCCGACTTCGCAGGGGCGAAATTTACTAATAAACGAAATGAGGACTGCGCTTAGCAAAGAGTTGATAGTTTTTTGACGAAATACCTTCCTGGTTCAGCCATTTTGTAAATATTTTTTTCAGATTATATACTAAAACCTTGCTCGTTTACGGCTGTTTCTATTAAGAGGCATATAGCGGCTTAGTTATATACTGTATATAGATACATACAAAAGAGGTAATTCCCCCCGCCTTGCCAGTGAGCCGGGCCTGACAGTTACCAACAAACGCGAAAAACATGAAACAATTTGTTTCATGTTTCACATCAAAACGACATATACATTGCCCTCGGTAAGATCCACATCACGCAAACCCTGCCAAAATGTTTCCCAGAAATATTATTAGATATGTTGTAATGAGGTCTACACACACGAGTGTAATATATAGGGTGTGTCAACATGCAGGCTAGCTATAAGTAGCTCTAACTTAAGTACACGTCATCCCTTTATTTTAAGTTTATTATTTCTTCCGAGCAGTTTCGTTTAGAATTGAATGTTGAAATCATTTTTTTATGCAGCAAAGTTATGAAAGGAGCTGATGGCCCACTGGGTGTTGAATAGTAGCCTCTGTTCATTACTAGGATTCCGACTTGGCTCCTCACCTACCTTGGTACGACAAGTCGAAACGTATGCGCCTTACAGGCACTTGAGAAATTCCACTGTTACGTACGCATATGATGGGATTTAGAATTTGTTGAACCTAAGTAGGGGAGGAACCAAGTCATATTGCTTTATATAGTAGAAGTGACCACCTAACATCAGGTGGGTCATCTATTCGTTCTATAACTTTATCACACACAAAAACAGCTGTGGCATCATGCTCTCTTAAGAATATCTGAATTTGACACCCTGTATAATATCTGCAAACGTGTACTTAGTACGGAACCCTTTCAAGTGTTCCGTATATACACGGGGGCAGAAATAGATATTCGAGTTGATCCTTACATTACAAATGCCTACTAATAGCAGACGGGAGTTCGCTGTAAGGCATCGCTGTGGTTGCCGAGTGGTATGAACTACTGACTAGCAATTTGAAGGTAGCCCGTACAAAACCGTAGCAGACGTTATCAACATTTTCGAAATTATTAAGAAAAGCCTCACAGCTCAGACACAAGCTAATAACTTACTTTGCGTCAAACTTAGCGATAAGTACGCGTGACTTTATGTTTTCAATATTATTGACGTTTCCAAGCCATTTTTTTATGAATTCTATGGAAATAAAGTTTTAGACTTTGACTTTGACTTTGGGGCTAGATGGCGCTGTGTGAAATGTATAATAAAAAAAGGATTCCATTTTGAATTAATATTTGAAAAAGCATAATAGGGTATAAATAAATTCAAATTATAAGCATTTATTTAAATTATTATTATTAAATTACCAAAAGATGTATTGGAAAGTAGGTTAATACAGTCATAGCAGTTTAAAAAAATAATGGCCCGTCAAAGTGAAACTGGTCTACACAGATCGCAATAGGTTGGTTAGGATATGTTTGGATTATAATAATAATAATAAGCGTTTATTTCATAACAATACAATACAATACAAGACAAAAACAATATTAATAATTTTACAATGCTGCTAAACATAATTTTAAGTGTATCATACTGGCCCTAAACTAGGCAAAAACCTGTGTGATAGGTACCAG